>CAMKVN010000717.1:0-24724 GCA_946474995.1 Funneliformis geosporum
AGGTTAAAACTAATTGCAACGTAAGTTGCAACATTAAAAGTTGCAACATATTAATTACAGTTCCCATCTTTAGTCATTAGTTAAAAAACTAACTTATAATAAAAAAATTAATGACCAAGTATAGTAAGAAGAAAAAATCATAAAAGTCATTAAAAAAAATAACTTTACAAAAAATTTCATAGCTAAGAAGCAAGGAGAAAGGAGAGTCTGAAAAAATATGAAATTATTTATAATGTATGAGGATGATAACAATATAAATGATGTTTTAATAGAAATTTTTCTTTGTTTGAAAATAAAATTACATAAATTTTTACATATATATTTCTTTTATTTTTACTATTACAAAACCATTCTTATATAATTATATTTTTAATTGTATAATATATATTGTTTAACTTGATTAAAATTTTCAAATTTAGAAAATCAACAATCAATTATTGTTCATTATTGTTCATGTATATGTATCTTGAATTTTGCACTTACTATACACAAAACTTAAGGTTTGATTTTATCAAAGGTTTGTCTTGCTTTAGATGAAAATATTTTTTCATCTGATTAAGCTTACATTGCTTTTAGCAGATATTCTAATTAGAATAACATTAAGATCTCTCATCTTGATACATCAATATTTATGACTAATCAAAATGTTATTTCTGAATATCAAAGGTTACTTGATATTGTCACGACAAATCCTTTTCTATTTGCATGATCTTTCAATAAAATTATTAATTGTTTCATTTATTTATTATTATTTATCTATAAATCATCTATGTTACTTATCAAATGCAATAAAGATCTTTATTATTTTTTATTTAATAATTGTTTAAAAATAAATGATCTCAAGTGATTTATTTATGAAATATAATATTCTAAAAACCAATCATACTCAGATATTTATTTTTAATAAAAATAATAGATTAATACATCAATTATTTCTCATTTTTCATTTTAGAATTATTTTAACTTTTTACAAAAATATAATGATTGACCTTTAAAAATCATCCATTCTATTTTCGTGATAATTATTTCCTTGTATTCCGTGGATACTGGAAAAAACAATATTGGCTAGTTAGTTATAAAATGTGATATAATGAAATAATATGTTAATATTGTTTTTATATATTTGTGATTATAACAAAAAGAGAAAATTACCTAAAATAATTTCTTTTAAATTAATTTTATTCATTTTTTAAACTTATTTTTTATTATGTTTTCTTAGTTACTAGTCCATTTTTTTTAGTAATAGTTTATTATTTCCCAATGACGGTTTCAAAAATCATCAGTTATTTACGGTACAATTGTTTAACCATAAAAAAAAATGTGGGGTGACTTTCGGATTGTCCCGTTACTTTGAACAACGCATACTTTTTTTTACCTTTTTTTTTAAAAAAAAAATGCATTTATTAGAGAAAATAATTGTCATATGCTGTCGACCTCGACCGAAAATGTGAGTAAATTGATTGATAATACATTTCTATAACAGTTGAAAAGCTTTTTTTTTAAAAAAAAATTGCACAGCCATTCATTCTTGTGTGATAAAACATGTTTTACAAGTTCTAAAACAACAAAAATTAGGTTTTTTGCTATTGGATTTTTGACAAGACTAGCTAAAGATGAGATTATCCGTAATTCAGATCAGCCAAAAGACTATATAAAAGTTGGTTATTTATCCCGCAGTAAATATGTTCACGTGAGACTTGTTCGTATGTGTCGCAAATATTTGTAGTACATCTATAAATTGATGGAGCCTATAATATAACCAAGAAATTAATATAAAGAAAAAAATTAATTTATGTAGATAAAATCAACAAGAAGATGATTGTTTTGATTTTCCTTTGAAAAGTAGTAGTAGGATATTTATTGGTTTACAATATCGTGTTACATCTTGTGCTGAGCCTTCTAAATGGGCTTAGCAAATTGGAAGATATTATTTACTTTTTGAGGGCAAATTTACTAGAAAGTCATTCCACAATTTGGTCATAAAAACTGCGTCTGTATATTTGAGTCAAATCCAAATACAATTGCAAAAGATAATGGGTATCTCAAGGTTAGATCATTATTTCGAATCGTAGAAATATTTCCCCGAAACATTATGCACGCCAACCGAGGGAATGTAATAGAATAGTAGTTAGTGATTTACAATTGATACCTAAATTTGAAATAAGCTTATTTAACCTAAATCTGGCTAGAAAAATCGGGTATAATACTTTCATAAATCTCCCTTATTTAATTACTTGAGCTTAGACTTTGACCTTTTTTTTTTCAATTTTTCTGAATAAATCATTACAATTAATCCTAATCATTATTTTATTTCATTTATAATAATAATAAAAATTTTTTTTTGAAGATGATATCAGAACTTTTTACAGGTCTCTCCAAAGATTTTTCGCGGTTGCTCAAAGATGCCGATGATTATAATGTTATTATTGAAATCGGAGAGGGCCCAAATATAAAGAAATTTCGCGCACATTCTGTTATACTTCGGGCACGCTCTTTATATTTTCATAGCGCTCTATCCAGCGAATATTCGCGAAAAGAAAATGGATGCATCATTTTTAAACAACCTGGTGTATCGCCATCAATATTTGACATGATAATAAAGTAAGTTTCATCTTTGAAAGTTTTTTATTATTATTATTATTTATAAACTTTAGATTGAAATTTTAATTTTAAATCCTCCTTTATTTTTTTTTCCTTTAGATATATTTATGGTGGAACCATAATATTAGACGAACGTCAAGGAAATGATCTTTTTGAAATACTTGCGGCAGCTGACCAATTTCTTCTTCATGAATTGTTAGAACACGTACAAGACCATCTCATTCGAAATAAACCTGATTGGATAAGACGAAATCTCGTAAAGATTCTACATTCAGCTATAAAGCAAAAATCATATCAAGACCTTCAAAGCTATTGTAATAAATTAATAACGGAAGATGCTCGAATATTATTCGAGGCAAAAGATTTTAATTCCGTGGACGAGGACGTACTTGTATCTGTACTTCAACGTGATGATCTTGGTCTGCAAGAAATTGAAATCTGGAATAAGGTTATTCAATGGGGTAAAGCCAACACTTCAAAACTTAAAGAAAATGTTTCTAACTGGAAAAAGGAAGATTTCATGTATCTGGAAAGGACGATGCATAGGATAATCCCGCTTTTAAGACTTTTTCAAATGAGTCCTGCTGATTATTGTCACAACGTTAGACCATATAAGCAAATACTCCCAAAAAATTTACAAGAAGACCTCTTGTGCTACTACCTTGCTAACGATCAACCCAAATCGACCATAATTCTTCCCCCAAGAGTGTCACCTATCAAAATTGATTCGACCATTATTGGACCACAGCATACGGCCCTTATCGCGAGGTGGTTAGATAATGAACCCATTGTTAAACAAGGAATTCAATACAATTTTACATTACTTTTCCGGGCAAGTCGAGATGGATATTCTATTAAAGCTTTAAGACAACAATGTGCGTGCAAAGGGCCTGTGATTTTAGTTTTGAGAGTTAGCGAATCTGGACAATTAATAGGTGGATACAATCCGATAGGATGGAAAAGTATGAAATTAGGACAGGGGCAAGGCACAAAGGATAGTTTTGTTTTTTCACTTGGGGATGGAACTTCACCTTACGATGCTCGAATTGCACGAATAGCTGGTAATAAACGCGATAAGGAAATTGATGATTTAGTTTGGCTTGGGCCAAAGTTTGGTAAAGGTCCGGATCTATGGGTCCGGATGAATACAGACAAAAGTGGGGAAGCGCGTAAAGATACTTATGAAAGTAACGTTTTGGAAGTTGAAGGAAGATTTAGATGGATAGAATGCGAAATATTTTCTATAATGAAGAAATAAGCCCCGCCGAATTATGAAGAAAGTAGGCTAATTAATGACCCTATATTCGGAATAGTCCAATAAAACCTTTTTAATAGACATAATTTAGATTTTTTTTTTAGTCATCACGTATTATAAATAATAACTAAATTAACTAAATAGATTAATATTTCCCCCTTCAAAAATTTTCCTTGTGATTTTTAAAGCATTGATCAATTAATAATTATTCGTGAGAAAAATTTAAATCCAAAAATAGTTAAATAAATTTGTTAAAAACTTTTTTGTATATTTATGGTCGTTACCGCATGCATAAGTGCATATTATCATGTTCAAAATGCATCAAACTTTCTCAAGGTTTCACTCCGAAAAATTTTGATTACAAACCTTCTTCCCAAATTCAATGAACTTCGCGTGTGAGTGCATCCAGAATATCCTTAAGGGTAAATCTTTTCCGGTCATTGTTTTTCATGTATCTTGATGATCTTCAAAAACCTGTAATGTGCCTTGGATTGGGTAAGTTGATCACATCCCTTTATATTTTTGCATGAATTAAGTTCGTTTGACATACAAAGTTAACATTAGTTTAAATATCAATCGAGGCATATTTTTAATAAGAAATAGGAAATCATGGGGTACTTTCTGCACATTTGACTTGCTATCTTTTTAAAGAACCTTCTTTATTTTATACCAACCAAATTATATATTTACCACTTTTAATCAAGAAGGGTGGAATGCCGGCGATATAGGGAAAATATTGTTTATCAGCCAATTCTATGAACTTCTCTAGTTGGGTTAGCTTAAAGCTGATTACGCCGATTTATGGGTTGATTTACACAACACAACATAATGTTGAAACATGGGCTCAAACTTTTCGCATTAAATTTCTTCAGATCTCTAATTTTTTTTTCTTATCCGAGTTAAACAAAATAAAGATTTTCGGTTGCAAACATCATGTACGCTTTTTTTCATGAATATCTTGAATTTTTAAAGTCTAGGTCAAACGTTAACTCGGAAATTGGGATTAGAATAATACCGTTACTAATTTTTTTTTTTTAAAAAGAGATAAATATATTTCCCAATAAAGCTATGAATCGTCAAAACGGTCATAATCATTATGGAGGACAACAACTTTGGATAAAAATCGATCTTAGAGAAATATATTTTTTTCCAAGTAGAGATATCATTCGAAGATATCAATGCAGACAAATTGAATTATTACTTAAATATACCATTAAAAGCATAGCGATTGATTTTATTGAAGGCCAAGAACTTAATGAAGTAAGGATTCCCATTGAACAAGTTGTTGGATTTAAAGTTATCCAAGATAAGTACATTGAAATTGAATTTCGTAAGGATTTTCATAGGACTGTAGGTCAATTTGTTTCTTGTTGGTTAAATTTTTTTTTTCATGTTTAAATTGGAATAAATGACTAATCTTGGATACTTTTAGTATTTTGTTCATGACCTTAATCAAAATACGGTTTTTTTAACCCGTAAGGATCCAACCGGTTACATGGAAGGTGTTACAAAGATAATTTTTACACCTTGTGAAAAAGTTCATCCCATGACAATTTTTATGTTTGAAGTTGGAATTAAGTGGATGGGTGTTCCAATTGGTACTGTAGGTATCATATTACGATAATGTTATCATTATGATCATTATCATTATTATTTATTTGAATTATTAGGTGAATACAGATAAAGATAAAAATTATGAAACTGGTGAAACAAAGCAAGTTGATAAGGTAAAAAAACATTACATTCGATTCTTTAACGTCTTCCACTTTGATCTCTCATAAATCACAAAAAATCAGGATCTGATAACCAATATTCCACCATTAAATTATAAACCCGAGGTGATGAATTTTCATGATCGTAAAAAAAAAAAGATCTTCGCGAAATCAACATTAAACTCCTTTTAAATTATTTAGTATAATATTACATGTTACTCTTTGAATTTAAAGAGGGCAATTTGTTTACAAATGGAAGAATCCTTTTTGGATTTATTGAAATTAATTCATAAAAAATTGGGTTTTGAAATAGCTTCTATTAAATATAAGGATGTCGATGGTAATCTAATTACGGTTGAAGACGAAGAAGATTGGGATGCCGCCAAATTGAATTTTAAATGGCAAGACTTTTCGAATTTCGAAATCTACGTAGATTAATGAGGAGATTAAAAAGATATTCTTTTTTTTTTTTAAAAAAAAAAATTTATAAATATTTTAGATAATACTTTCGGTTTGATGTTATGGTGATACGAGTTTGTGAAGATTAATTACATCGTATTTATTTTATAATGATAGTATTAAAATTCAAAAATGATCTCGTCTTGAGGAGACAGATGATCTTTGGAAACTTATTTTTTTTTTTATTTTGATCAGTTGGAAATTACGTATCATGATTAAATTAATATAGAAGCTTCTCTTCCTTTCACTCATATGTTGCACAGCCTAAAATATTAATCCGGAAACAGTTTTTTCAGTTTTAAAGGACCGTTGTGACGATTTTCGAACATTTTGAAATAAACTACATTTTTCGTATTACTGAGCTTACTAATTATTAATGCAGTTTTATAAAGATCCTCACATTTTAAAATCAAAATATAAGAAAAAATAGTTTAAGCAACAAAGTTCTATCAGAAACTTCACATTCCTAAACAAAGACCACATTTTTAATGACCCTGAATCAAAAAAAGATTACTTACCAAAGTGCAAGATAGACATATAATCGGTGTCTTACTGCAGTTGAAAAAGAAGGTATCAAATGAAAAAAAAGGATCTATGCATACAATGTCTTAACACGAAAAACTTTCAATGATACTAAACTCAAATCGGTCCTCGAAACTCCCTATAACATTCATGATGAAGCAATGAATGACTTGTTTAAAGGATATTCTTCCAATTTTGCTGCTAATCATAAAAAATTCAAGATAAAGTTCCGTTCCAAAAATGATTCTCAATAGTCTATCGCAGTCTTATCAAAGCATTAGAGTAAATCTCGTGGTGAATATTCATTTCTTCCTAAAATCAAATTATCAGAGCCTCTTCCAGAAAACTTGAATATGATAGCCGCCTTGTTATAAATCGGCTTGGTGAATATTACCTTTGTATACCCAGACCACTTGAAATATGGGTTGATAACTAAGATCCTATATTTCAAAAAGTTTTTATCTTCTATTAAATTAAAACTTCTATTAATTATATATTTAATGATTTAATAGGAGTGATTTCTCTGGATCCTGGTGTACATACATTCATGGCTGGTTATGATCCAAGTGGAATAGCAGTTGAATGAGACAAAAATGAACATTTTCGCTTTCTGACAGCATTTGATCCATAAGTCACGTGAATATCCATGGTGTCAAGTTAGGACTTGTTATTACCTAATTTAAACTTCGCTTAATGTGGGGTTTTGTTAGTAATGATAGGTTTTAATGTAGGCGTATATTGTCCCATTTATCTCAGGCACGTGATACTTCCCCCAAAAATGCATCTCGAAAATTTTTTTATAATGATTTACTTAATTTCATAAAAATAAAATAGCTTAATTTCATCCAACGAAAGGAATTATTTAATATAACGGTATGAATTGCGAGAATAAAGATAATACAAAATGATGATGAAAAAAAAACAGAAATTTACGAATGAATAAATATTTACTAATGAATATTGATGATGTTTGAAAGTTGAATAAAAACTATAAAACAAATAACGAGAAAATGCAAAGATGTAAATTTACGATTTTAAAAATAAAATAAATAAAAATTGAATAGGATTTTTATACAAAAAAGCCGGGTTGTATGTAAATCATTCAATCGATAATAAAAATGAGATTCTACCCGGAAAAATATTTTTCAGATTTTGCCAATTCTAATCTATACAAGCGAAAAAACAACGTAAAGAAAAAAAAAATCATAAATAAACAAACGAATAAATAAATCTATAGTTGAATATATACATAGCTAATTCTTGTATTGTCAGTTAACATATATTCCTTATTGTCGTATATTTTCATATTCCATTATTTTCGAATCCAAACCCACCAATTTCCACCACGTTTGGTTCAAATTGATAGTCATTATCAATCCCGTCATATCCGATGCATATCGAAGTGGATGGAATTGTTGCTCCACAATATTTATGTCTTTTACTTAATACATGAATTGCGGGTTCGGTATAACTGTTAGCTTTTTTTTTTAAGCCCGAAGATGAAGAAGGTGGGGATCTCCTTCTATCTGATTGTGAAGGTGATGCTGTTGTAGGTATTTTATTAAAAACTTCTTGGTAATTGGTCTCATTCTTTGCAGTTGAACTATTGTTATAAAATCGCATACGGCTATTATCGTCATCATACATTGATGATTCATCTCTTTCTGACATAACAAAACTATTATTATTTTCGGAAGAAAATGAATCGTTTTGATTTTCATTGTCTTTATTTGTATTCTGAGAAACATACCTTTGTGAATGTTGTGAGGTAGGAGAACTATTCGGTGAGGTATGAGTTTCTTGTTCAATGGAATCAAGTGACATTTGATTTGGTCGAGAATTGGATGTCAAGGACGATTTATAACCGTTTGGCATGTAATATTTTACAGGTGATGACGGGGAAGGAAGTGATTGAGCTCGTCGCGATTGTGAGGAAAAATAATTGGTCGGTGGCGAAACTGGGGAATCAGTGATAGTCATATGATCAAACGTGGAATGCGTATCAAATTCTCCGTCAACGAGGCTTGAATTTATGCTAGAATGTAAATTTGCTGATTGAGATGCCGACATCACCCAAAATGGTTCATTTGCTGACGTGGTTGCTATGTCATTTGATGAAAGGGAATTTGTTGGAATCATTTGGGTATCAAATGTATCCACGAACAAAGATTGGCTTTCATCACTGTTGTTAGTTTGATGAAGAAAATCAAACTTTGCATTTGATTGTTGACTCTTTTGTAAAGAGATATTGTCATTTGAAGATGATGTTTGCAATGACAAAATCGATTGTACAGATTTCATTGGACTAACCGACTTCACGTTATTATTGGCGTTACGATTATTATTATTATTATTATTATCATTATTATCGTTATCATGATTCTCAAAAGACTTTGAATAAGTTTGATTTGACATCGTAGGATTCATTTTAATAATCCCGATCGAAGAAGAATTTGGCGAACTTGCTATATTATTTGCGTTTAACCCAAATGAACTTATGATAAGATCTAATCCATCCGGATTAACGATTTGTCCACTAGGAGTTACACCAAAGATTTCTTCATGACTGAACTTATCTTGATACTTTTTTAAAATATTTTCAAGCGAGTTAAAAGTTTTTTGCGCCAATTCTTTCATGATATTATTTTGTTTATAAAATTGACAAATTCTAATGGTTTTAACGATATTTCTGTATGAATCAATTGCTAAAGCTCGTTGTGGAGATAAGATATTTTTTGAATGAACTTTTGCTGCTTTGCCAAGGCAATAAAACATTGCTGGAAAAGTGATGCATGTTTGCACATTATTTAATGATTCGACTAGATAAGAATAATGAGATGTTAAAAAATTTTTCTTTGGGGAATGAAAAAAAAAAAAAACAACAGGAATTTTACGACATACCTCCGAGGTTAGTTATAATGCTAGCCGCTGAACTGCAAATATTCATACTTTTGGTAAAAGTCTTGGTCGTTCTAATCTTTCGATCTTTTTTATCGCTATACTCTGCTATATATGGATAATATAATAATAAATATAAAGTCTGATGATACATGTGTAAACTGGCAATTTGTCCTGAAAGCTGCGTTGAAGGAGCATAATTCAAATATGAAGGTAATTCCCTTAACCAATCAGTTAATGAGGATTCAAAAACGTTAATGATAGAATGGTGATTCCACGAGGCTTGTAATCCTTCACACGAACTTGTTTGCAAATGTTCTAAAATTTGTCCGATAAGCTTTGTAAGACGAATATAATTGATGAAGGTATTGATTTGTTGTGTGTGTATTGAATTATAAGTTGGAGAAGTAGACCTTGAACCCTGTCGTTGTGAAGCTTCACCTTGTTGGAAATTATGGGAGCTTTCCTCATTATCACTCGAAAAATCTGTATCATCATTGAATTCTAAATCATCGAGTGAAGGAAGTTCAATATCACACATCTTATCATTAATTATTAATGGATCACCGGTCATGAGAGAGGTTAATCTGTCAAGGATAAAACATCCCCACCAAATCAATTTTTTCGTTTGACGATTTTTGTCCCCTTTATATGCTGCGCCATTTTTGCGATTTAAGCCGATAGATTGTGCCATATTAATCGCGGTGGAAGAATACGTTTGGGAACGATATGAGGATGGTTTACCTTGATGTACTAAACAAAGTAAAACCAACGCTTGGATTGTTGATAATCTAGGAACGTCAATAAAACGATCCAACAAATCTGAACGAAATAAAATTTATTATTTAGTTATTTTTTTATTTTATAAACAAGATTTGATAGAAATGCAAATTACTTTTTTAAAAACTTACTTTTTGCCCTCTCATAAAAAAATTGAGAACTATATTCCTCATTCTGTTTTTTGGTAGGTGGATACATTGCCCCAATGGTGCAAATAGTTTCAACTAATAATTTTGAAGGTTGATCTTGAACATTGACGTTATTATAGGATCGAAAGAATTGTACACGATTAACAATAGGAAAATATGGATGAAAATTGTTAAAATATTTCTCAAACAAATGTCTGGAAATTTCTTCGGGAATCTGCTTTAAATCAACGATCGTGGTTGGTAATGCAGGTTCAACATAATCGGACGGTCCATCGGTATCATCAAGCATTAAGAAGGACATACTTTTATTCTGCAACGAGTTGGACAGGTTTGGATCAACCAAATTATTTAAAAGAATTTCCTCATCTACAATGGTCAGTTCGTCCGTGTAACCGGGAAGATGATTTCGTGACGCATCTGATATCTGAGAATCCGATGGTGGGGTGGAAGGGATAATTAAATGATTCTGTCGAGCCAGTGTCGTATATTGAGGATCTTTGAAATCGTTAGAATTTTGACATTGTTGAAAAGCCGAAGAAGATTCAGCCGATGTAGAATCTAATCGCTCGCGTTTTGTAAGAGCCGAAAGATCATCTTTATTCACAAGATTAACTAAAAGAGACTCGATCGTATGTAATCTGTCTTCGATCAAGGCAACAAATCCTTTAGGAGGACCCCGAGGTCTTTTCGAAGATGCATCACTGAATGAGCATTGATAACCTAAAAAATATGAGGGCTTAATAATTTATTTTATTTTATTTTTTAATCATGGCATGTTATTTTTTTTTTTTCATTGAATGTTTACCTCCACGTTGACAATTGGTGCAGGGAGATGCACCATCGCATTTGACTTTTCTTCTACGACATGCATCACAAGCAGTAGTAATTTTTACTCGTTTATTCTCATGTGAATCACCACCTGATTCGTCGATGATCATATTATCTAATACAAACAAACTCATTTTGTTATATATTTCAAAAGGTGTTACGGGAAGAAGTGTTTGAAAATACGTAATAAAATAAATAAAATTAAGGAATTATAGGGGATCTTTTTGTACTTGAAACGATAGAAATGTTAATTGTCACCGAACTAATTTTAGGATCATTTTATTGCAATTGTAAAAAGTGTCTTTCATTCGATCTCAGTAAATTTTTTTTTTTTTTTTAATAAAACTGAATATATTTTGAAATAAGCGAATACTCGATAATTCGCTAAACTTTTTAAAGTTTCAATTTTAATTCGATTAGAGAATGTCGCACAAAAAAAAATATTAATAATCAAGAAACGAAACCAAACGGGTGGTTTATTTGCAAAATTGTCTTTTTTTCTGACCTGACCGTCCCCTTTATATAAACTTACAGAATGATCGTCCTAATTTTAAATACAAATTACGTATATATTTGGTTGTACATCAAAATAAATTAATATACTACAAATAATAAATTGCGCAGCTTTTAATAGAAAATAAAATAGAACGGATTATTCTATATAAATATTTAGGAAGATTGGCATAATAAAAGAAATCAATTTAAATTCATTATATATATAGAGAAACGTTAAAACTTTTTATAGAATTGGAATTTAATCGTGCATTGCTACACGGCAACCCTACATTTGCATAACTGTTAAATTTTTCTAAATATATCTTTGACCCTTTTTTGTTTTGTAAGAAACCTCATTTAATTTGCAGAAGGTAACGTTAAGAGATAATTTGGTCAAATTACTGGTATGGTAAACAAAGGTTTCGAATCTTCGCGTGACATGATCCCCGATTGACACATAATGAATAAAATCAAATATCGCATATATTAATGGAATGAAAGGTTTATTTAGCGATAAGGTGATGGACGGTTACCTTCTCATTTATCTAATTAAAAATAAAAACATACATGAGTAATGTGATAATTTTATTTTTATATGCGTGATAACTTATTTATTTATTATCTATTGATCTCTACAATCAAATTTAAAATTTCATAATGTAACAAACAAAAATCAGTTTTTAGAAATTTTCTTTGTCCAGTTTACACCTCGTGATATCGTGTGTTTATGATTAAACATTAAAATAGCAAGATCGGAGATTTTCAATTATCCCCATTTTACGATCTGTTTACAACTTTTTATGGATCGCTTTTTAAGTTTTAGTTTCGGGATTTCGGAATAAATATTAATCCATATTGTGAATTCCCATTGGGAACTTTATTCTTTAGGATATTCACGATGCTTTGGATATATTTAGAATATTTTGAATTGATCAAGGAAAATCAATTTAAATGCTCGAGCCAATAGAGAAATTTAACGAGATGCGGAGGCATGATTCAAGATAGCTAGTTCATGACTTTTGGCGAACAATTTTAGGTTGTTAAAGCTTATTCCACTTGAGTTGATCACGTGATGAGACAAGTATTGTTTCGTGACGTCATTAGCAACAACGCGTATCCCAATATGGAATGAAACAATCAAATTCATCTTTTGACACGCTCCGATCAATGAGAAAATTCATCCTTCCACTTCTTTTAGAATATGTGATATAAAATATTTCTTATTATGTTTCACAAAGATTTTTAACAGGTTCAGAAGGGGTGGTAATAATGTTTTAATGTGTAAGAAATAAAAAAAAAATCATCCAATAAATTGTGACCTATTATAAATTTTTTTAAAGTAATTTTTAATAAATTAAATTGAGTTAAATTAAGGGCGCGAATTAGGATGTAACCTTCCCCCGTAAACCGGTAACTATTTATTCCCATAAACGGGCATTTGCGAATAAAGATCTGTGCGGACGTTTGTTTACGTTACACGAGAATTTTGACGCATCTTACGTAGACAGAAAACGTGGTACTTCTCTTTTTGATACAAAACCTTCATAATGTTTTATTGAATGATTCCACATGGAAATTAAGTTTCCAAAATAAATTAATAAAATTTTCAATTTCACAAACAAAAAAATCTCTTTTTTTCAAAGAATTTTTTTACATGATCATCATTTTATAGATATATCACCTAAATGGTTCACCTCTTTTGATGGAGAGATAGATTTATACTACGAATGTTCAAGTTATGAAGGAATTCGTGAAACCTAATTATTAATCCACATGCATATCAACCCCACAATTAGCAATTTATCTCACATAAGCAAAGCGGTAAAAAGGAAAGGATTCAAGATCTTTATCGTGAACGAGAAAGCTAGGCCAATCAAACATGTCACACGATATAGCACAACAGATCCGTGCAACGGTGTTGACCGTTAAACTTGAGGGCATTCTAACCGATAATAAACGGATAATGTTTAACAGCATTTAATCGTTCTTTGTTGATAGTCAAAATACAAAATTGATGATCAATGAAATATTTATCAATCTATTACAGATGAACGCCCGACAAATATTGACGCCCACGCAAATTAAATATCATCTATTATACATATAAACTATGAGAGGTGTGTGTGAAAATTTTAAATGAACCCTGTTCAACAAATATCATTATATTTGGAAGGTTTTTTTTTTTTTATCGCGTCATTTACTCTAATTGGTGCAAATCAATAACATAATTTGAAATTTTCCGGTTTTTACCTTTCTCTTAAATCTCACCATGTTTCTAAAAATTTTATTTCCAAAAAAGAGTAAACGTGACTTCACATGTCGTCGCGCAAGAAACCCTTTTCGCCTGCTGTTCTAACCAAACTAAATTTCCGATTTCATGCATGCAATCAATTTTTCGAACCCACGAGACCAAACTTTAATGATTGTTTTTAGTAATGTTCTCCGGATTTCAATGATAATATAATGTTAATGATTCACAATATTATTATTGTGGTCACGAAAAAAAAAATTTTTTTAATCAACTTTTAGATCTATAACACGATTGTTTTTTTTTTGACATGATGTCAATCATGAAAAAATTCGATTTTAAAAAATGATGAATATCTTGGACGTAAAATTTTCTTCAAAAATGAAGCCGATTTTGATGGAAATGCGTATTTTGACTTCTAAATTTCCTTTTCTTTGTCCTTTATAGGGGACATAAGCGGTGTTACGGTGTTCAATACTCAATGATGTCAATGTTATTAACTTCTTCGACATTAATTTTTAATTCTTCTTAATCAAAAAATTGATTTACAAATTTTTTTGATGTGCATTATCTCTTTTATCATGACACATGATTTACTTTTATATTGATAACTTGAATAAATTACAAATTCATTTTCTAATTTAAACCAAAGGGCTGAGAGAAAAAAAAAAATTTTTTTTTTAACCAGTCAGTATCTTTTAAAAAAAAGGGTCTCCTTAAATTGACAATTCATATACAGAAAAGTCATACTAAACGGAAACTCACCGGAAACCTCCTCCATTGTGCAATTTTTGATTGTTTTATTTATTGAAACTTGTAACTTTTTAAAACCTGTAACTGTAAAATAACTTTATTGCTTATTGATACAATGTGCGACGCAATGTATGAACATCTGATACAAAGGTATCAATGAACTACATAAGTTGCGCCTGTGGTGATAAATAATAAAAATGCTGTAACCTTGTGATATATTACATAATTTGAAATGCTTATTTAGAATAAAATATAGAACAAATCCAATTTACAAGATTTACAAGTATCAAAGAAATGGCAAATGAAGAGGTTAATAATTATTGAGATCTAGTGACCGACTAATTTTAATACAAATTGTTTTTTATAGCATGTTTGCCGTTTTGATTATTGTTATTTTTGGTATGTTCGACTAATAAAAAAAAACAATACAAATGTCTGGCTTAAATTTATAAGATTATTTTGGTCATTATGAATGTTTATCTGACGTGATTTCTCGTTCTTTGTAGTATGTCCTTTGATGACTAATGTGCGAACCATCCAACTTTTCTTTTTCTTTTATGCACTTATCACCATATTTGTTTGGTAGGTTCAAGGACAACCCCGATTGGTTCTTTCTTTTATGTAAAGAAAAATATTCTACCGATTTTCTTTACTAACGTGTTATTAAAAGCTTATTATGGTATAACATACAAACTCTACGTATGAACTTTTTTGCGACGGGTATATTCTCTTCTAGACAGAATTGATATTTTATCGTGTGTAAAAACGTTTTTCCGGATAGAAGTTACAAATTTACCGGTCAAATTAAGATTTTTAAAAAAAAAAACTGGCCTAAAATTATTTTAATCCAAACTTTTGTGGGCAGTAATTGCACAGACATTCTCGAAATAATAATAATAATCATAACAATACCATTATGAATTAGTTCTTTGAGTTATTTCTTTCAAAAATACATTGTTCATTCTATCTCCCTAAGGTGAAAATAATACTATTACATATATACCAGTACATCAGTATATATCGTTCCTTTCAGATACCTGGCTTCATAATCATATCCCGATCCTTTGTATTCTTTAGGATATGTTCTAACGAGGTACTTGAACATTAAATAATAAATCAATAATTATGGATCCTCTCATATATAAAGAATCTATTGAAAACCATGGGGCAAATTTTAAGTCGTGACTTCTCATATGAAAATTAGCAAACTAATCCATTTAACCATAACTATGAATTATACAATCATTTTAGTCGGAAATTTAAGTTGTTCACTTTGACTCGAAACTGTTTAATAAATTGATTGATTTTTTATTTTTACATAGTTGTCGGTCGACCTTAGATTGACTACATAGGATAACATCACTAATAAAGAACAATATTGACCAAAATGTGGTGAAAAGTTGTTAAATTTAGACTAGGGTCATGGAGAGAAAGAATTATCTAAAATAATTATTAACTTTATAAATACTAAGAAGCAAAACAAATGGTTTATCTGTTTTAAATTTTGAAACAGATCATCTATTTTGAGATGCATAATGATGTAATTCATGTCAATCATTACAATCCTTATAATCGATGAAATTTTTTTTTTTCATTTTGTAACTTAGATTGTTTCGCTTTATAAAGAAAAAAAAGATTTTTTTAAATTAGTGATTTAACGATAATTGGGGGATTACTTTGGTCTAAATGTCATATTGCTCTGTAAGTCAAATTCAAATATATACATTTAATTTTATGTAAAAAAAGATGATGAATATTCAACCTCAAACTTCTTTGATATTGACGTGAAATAAAAAAAATCTTTTCTGAATCATTTTTCTTATCATTTTTTGTTGTAATTCTATTTATTATTTCATTTATATTCTAATATCTTTTTTTAATGAATGAAGCAATTCATTGGGTTTCCAACATATCAATCCTTCGGTAGAGGGCAACAATCCTTTATGGTTCTTTCAAAGTATTTTGCGGACAAGAAGATAATTGCAAGAATTATTATCTAGTAAATCAAATACGGTTTGGAAAAAAATCTTATTGGTTTATTTGATCGTTTATATTTTAACTTAAATTATTTGTATTTTGATTTAATGGTTATATAACAAATTCGACTTCAGAATCCAAAGCTTGGTCACAAATAATTATTATTTATTTCTAAAAAAAAAAAAATAAAAATAAAAATAAAATAAAATATATTAAAAAAATACAGATGGTCATTTTCCTTTGAGATATTTTAATAAGGGAGTTTAATATGGTTCGCTAGAGATGAACTAATTGTATAAATATAAAGGTAATTTTTTTTTTAAAGAAAAGTCGTTAAAAAAGGTAACGAAATTATTGAAAGAAATAAATGTCTATTTTAATCCTTTAACAGTTTCAACATTATTCAGTCCCCAAAAATTATAAAATTGTTTCCTGTTACTTATTTTGACACATTTCAGCTTCAATGTCTTTGACTCTAACATGAACAGCATTTCTATGAGCTTCTAATTCTTCAACCTCTGCCAATCTCATTACAGTAGTTCCCAACTTTTGTAATCCTTCTTTAGTTAATTGTTGAGATGTAATATGTTTCAAGAATGTCAAAGTATTTACTCCAGAATACATTCTTGCGTATCCATATGTAGGCAATGTATGATTTGTACCAGATGCGTAATCTCCACAACTAACAAAGTAAAGAAAAAATTTAGTAATTTTTTTTAAAAAAAAAATTAATTTCAAGAACTTCTAATTACGTACCTTTCCGGAGAATAAGATCCGACAAAAACACTTCCAGCATTCTCAACCTTTTCAAGTAATTTTTCAGCCTCATCCAAATGCAAAATTAAATGTTCAGGAGCATAATCATTAGAAAATTTCATGGCCTCTTCCAAACTATTTACTTGTAATATAAAACTTTTTGGAATCGATTGACTAACAATATTTACTCTTGGTAACACACTTGCTTGTACGTGAATTTCACGTTCAATTCTTGCCAGATGGTCAGGTGTAAGTGATACCGCCACCAACACCACTTGAGAATCCACTCCATGCTCTGCTTGTGATAATAAATCTGAAGCAACATATGCTGGATTACTCGTATCATCTGCTATGACCAACAATTCTGAAGGTCCCGCTGGCATATCAATAGAAATCATCGCAGAACTATCATTCTATAAAAAAGAAACGAACGATTAATAAATTATTTATAAAATAAAATTAAAAAGTATATATATATTTATCATTCTTACTTGAACCAACATTTTTGCAGCAGTAACATATTGATTACCAGGTCCACATATTTTATCGACTTTAGGGATAGATTCGGTTCCATAAGCAAGAGCTGCTACAGCCTGAGCACCACCGGCCAATAATACTTTTGAAGCCCCAACTTTGTGAGCAACATATAAAACTTCTGGTACAACAGTTCCATCTTTTCGTGGTGGACTCGCGATAATAATTTGTTTACACCCTGCAACCTTAGCGGGAATCCCCAACATGAGTGTTGTGGAAGGTAAGATTGCTGTTCCACCAGGAACATACAATCCAACGCGTTCAATTGGACGACTAAATCGAGAACAAATCACTCCTGGCATCGTCTCAACGACTAAAGTAGATCGATCATATTGCGCATCATGAAATTTATAGATATTATCGTACGCTTGATCGATAGCAAGACGTGTGGATTCATCAAGTGCCATCGACTCTGGAAGGAAAGGAGCCGAAATTACGGGAGATTCAAGTTTCACACCATCAAATTTTGCTGTGAGTTCAACGAGTGCAGTGTCACCTCTTTTTCTAACATCTTCTACAATTGGACGAACTCGAGACATAATATCATCAGATTTAATGATGGGACGTTGAAGAAGTGATTTCCTTTGTGTATCACTTATATCTGATAAATTGAATTTTTGCATTTTAATGATTTCACTTTCGGTTGATGAGGAAGTGGGTACTGGCTTCGCTAGTGATTCATTCCGCTTTGTTGATGTAACATCCCATTTGGGCTTAGCATTTCCGGGTCTACGAGTGATTTTTTTTGACCGCTTATCCAAATGCGTCTCAATATCTTTTAAAGAAACGCCGTTTGCTACACATTTCACAAGTGAAAAATATATTAAATCGGCTGCTTCCCAAGCAATTTCGTCCTTGGTCTTGGCTGAACACAGTTCATCGGCTTCTTCCATAATCTTTGAATGAAGTAAATCTGGATTTTTAAATAATTTTGCTGTATATGAGCCAAGAGGTGCAAGTTCCTTTCGATTTTGAAGAGTTTGCTCAAGTGCAGCCAATCCTTTACTAACACCAAAACACGTACGAACATTCAAGTGACAAAACCCTTAATAAAGAAGAATTAGATTATTGTTGAATAAAAAATATATTTTTTCCACTCCCGCTTTTTTTACCTGGTCCATGTTGCTTTACGATGAATCTAAGCGAATCAGAATCGCAATCAACTTGAATTTTTTCTAATTCCTGAATTGCTCCTGAAGTAGCGCCCTTATACCATAAACCTCGCTTTCTACTTTGATATACACCTGTTCTAGTTTTAATCGCTTCTTGGATACTTTCGGCAGAAGAATACACAATTCCTAATGCCTCACCCCGCTCATCCGCGACAATAGTCGTAAATAATTCATCGGGGCGATCTGTTTTCAAAGTGCAAGTTAATGATTTTGAAATATTAATCGATTCTTCATCGTTTGTATGATCAAGTGTAAGTTTCTCAATAGATGCAACTAAACACGCGGAAATTCCCGATAATTGTTTAATTATTTCGATTGAAGGTGTAGTATTGCAATTAACTGCATCCGATAAAATGATTCCTACTTTTACTTGGCCTCCGGATGGTAATAAATTTTTTTGTGCTAATTTAGTTAAATCGCTTAAATTTCGAATTAAATTTTCAGGAAGAGATTTTGTTGAATTGATTGTTACGTTAATTAAATATGCAGAAACCGACCCGGTTAATTTTTTAATTAATTCTTCAGTATCTTTTGATTGATCTAAATTTATACTAACAGCTAATCTATCTGCTGGTATATAACTAAAATCCAAAGATAATACATTTGAAGACGGGATAATAATTTTTTCGGCTCCTTGATTCAATAAACGTATGATGGTTTCATTATCAGTGAATTCTTGTTCTTTAATTGGATTTACCCAATATAAATCTATTGGATGAGTTTCAAGGAATTTATCTATTGAAGATGAATCGGCGAGAGTGGGTATATTTAAGATAATATCCCCGAGTAAATTGAGGGATTTTATGAGATCGATGAAATGAGCATTTGATAAAAATTTTTGATCAAAAAGATCGATCGTTGGCAACATTTTAAATAAAAAATTATTTTTATTTTGAACTACACATATGCATGGCATATCATTCTATATATACTGATTTGAACTTGAAATTACCATGGCCGGAATTAATGAGTCAACTTTACTTTTGACAAATCAGATTACAATTCGATCCGATACAATCCGGTTAGGATTACACTAAATCTGATCCGGTCAGATCCGAACCGTGCCTTTTGGCTTATACAATAAAAATATTAATTTTAGAGAATAAAAAAAAGTAAATTAATGAATACTTAAAGATCATTAAAGATATAATTTAATATTAAGACAAATTTTTATAAATATAAATAATCAAAAATTAATTTAAATATATTTTATAATTGAATAAAAATAATTAATATTATTTTTTATTATTAAATTTACTTAGAATTATTATATAATTATTATTTCTATAAAAAATATCAGATTTAAGATAAAAATAACTATTTTTTAATTAGATTATAAATATTATTAAAAATTATAAAAAATAATACAAAAAATTTAATATTAGTATTAGATAATTAGATAATTAAAACAGATTTTAATTACAATTTCATGTTTAAAATCTTATTCAATATGTTTATTTAATTATTGTTTTATATACTAAATATAGTTTTTTAATAAAATAAGTTTAATTAATATTGATTTTTAAAAAAAACCTTTTTTAAAAGTCTTCTCTAATACAAAATATTTATATATTAGTTATTAAAGATAATTCATCAACCTATTTTCAAAAATAGTTGTGATTGTGGCCTATATAAAAACATAGAGATACAAGTTACAGGTTGCAATTAAAGATGCCAGCCGAAACTCCCTCAAAATAATTTCGTCATATCCCTTACTATGTTTTTAATATAGTTTCGGCTAATTTCAGGTTTCGGGATTTCGTCGTACCCCTCACCAGTGTTGTCATGGAACATTTTTGGGACATGGCCTGGGACATTGGGACTTAATGTGGGACATTTTGGGACATAGTGTGGGACAGTCTCAAAATGTTTGGGACATCGAAAATGTACATCACTGCCTCTCACTATGTTTTAATATAGTTTCGGCTGTTTATTAATTGCCTTTTTTGAGTTTCGTCCCTCATCTTTAGTTGCAATTAATAAGATTTAGTTGCAATATCATCTTTATTAGTTATATTATAATAATATAAATTATATAATAGAAAGGAAAAAACCTAGCAAAAAAATCAATTTTATTTGTCAAATATAAATTTTAAACTTGAAATAGATTTGAACTTACTATAAACTTATTTTTATTTTCTCTATAAATTTTCTTTTTTTATTGTAAAGGTTTATAGTTTAAAATCACCATTTTTATTTTGTAACCAAATTTTTCAGGCTTATATCATATCACATGAAACATATGTTATATTAAGAATTATATAATTTATATAAATTATGTTTTAATCAAAAAATATAAGCATAAAAATTATATTGTATTTACTTTTTAAGCTTAACTCAATTTAAAAATTATAGATTATTTTATGATAAATTTGATTTATATTTAATTACTTTTTTTTTTTTAGATTTTTCCACTTTGTATTAATAAGCTCTTATATCCTAATTTTAATTAATATAATATTTACTATAGATAACTTAATAAAAAATAAATTCTGTTATGTAAAAGATAATTATTTAATATATTATTTAATAAAGAGTTTATTTATAATAGTTCATTAATTAATTAGCTCTATTATTTTTAAAACATATAATTAAAAGTAATAGCTTTAGACTGTATACACTATTTATAATAAATAATAAATAAGTTATTACTTTATTTTATATTAATATAAATTTATTAAAATTTATGAATTTAAAAGGTAATAAAAATAATAAAATCAAGTAATTTTTAAATGTATAATTTAATTAATCAAATATCAAAAAATTTACTAATTAATTTATAGAATCTTTATAGTAAATAGAAAGAATAAAACAAAAATTAAAATTTTGCTTTATAATTAAATTAAAAATATTATTTTTTTTTTAATAAAATATGTCTAAATTTAACATTAACTCAAAAAAATATTTTTTTAAAAGATTTTTTCTTTTCTATTATAAAGTATCCTTATAATATTTAAATAAATTAGGAAAAATTTAAACAGTGCATCCATACATTCAGTGCATCCCACATGATATTTGATTAAATCACATTTTTACACTTGTATCATATGGGAACGTTTCCAGTAAAATCAAGTCATGAGGCATAGTAAATCATATGATCCGTAATGTGATTTTACTGGAAACGCTCCCATATGGTTATATAATAAGGAAAATTTGTCACACTATAAACTCATCCTTTAACTTGTGGCATGGTATTAGGATTAGGCATTAGGGTTAGGTAACTTAAGGTTGAAATTAGGGTTAGTATAAAGAAAGGTTAGTTTATTACAATTAGCCACATTATACATATATAATCATATGATCTAATGTCACATGAAAAGATAATTGCTGTTAAATAAAAGTCACGTGAAATACGTCATTTTTATGTTATTGTTGATTAAATAATAGCCTTTTTTCAATTTTTCAATTCTCACGATAATTGCAAAGTACATGAATAACGAAATGAATTCCAATAACATTTGTATAAAAGAAGATTTTGTATCATATCCTTCTATTGATGAAAATGAAGACATTTATGAAAATGAGGATGATTTGTTAGATTTTACTGAAAATGAAACAGATGGTCTTTATGTTAGTAAGATATTTGTATTATGGCAAGAAGTCACAATATTTCTCAATGATTTTTGTTTACAAAAAGGATTTGGATACAGAAAAGGTTAGTCAATGAAACATTATGTTATAGAGGAAGCTGCAAAAAGAACCTTTTTATGTAAACATGCGGGCATAAACAAACCAAACAAAACTGTACCTCTTAATGAACAGCATAATAGAACTTCATGTAAAGTGAATTGCCTATAGCAAGTCAATATCAATAAAAAAGGTGAAGGAATTTATGTAGTAACAACATATATTGATGAGCATAAAAGTCACTCTCTTAATTCACAAACTGTTAATTTATTACTTCAATTTCGAAGTTAATCGAAGATATGCTGGCCGATATACAGTTTTGGACACTTGAAGGTGATCTTAAGGCAACTAAACAATACTGAATACTTATAGGCAAATATCAATGTCATATTATTAAGCGAGACCTTTATAATGCAATTTATAAGTTCTGACATCATAAAGAACCTACAAAAAAGGATGCATATAATATTCTTAATTCTTTATTGGAAAAAAAAGCTAATGATCTGAAATGGGTTGTAGAATATTAATTAGATTCAATATTACGATCTCTTACACATATTTTATAGATGAAACCACAACAAGTTGAATTATATATTCGATATAGTTCAGTAATTGCACATGATAATACTGTAAAAATGAATATATATGGTTTACCACTTTCAATATTTGTGATTGTTGATAATAATTATAATATAAGACCAGTTGCACAGGCATTTTTAGATGATGAAACTTTAGAATCATATTCATGAAGCTTAAAGGTTATATTACAAGCACTTGATATTTATCTGACAGTAGTGATTACAGATGCTGATCTTGCAATGGATGTGGCTATTGCTCAAATTTATCCTTAAACAAGACATTTGCATTGCATATAGCATATTGGTCAAAATATTCCCAAAAATTTGAAGAGTAAATTACATGGTGATTATGAAGAATTTGCGAAAAAATTCTTTCAATGTCGTAATAAACTTAGCATTAAAAATTTTGAGCATGATTATATAAAGTTAATTGAAGATTATCCTAATATAATAGGTTATCTTAAACAATTATATGAAAGTAAAGAATCATGGGCGAGATGTTATACTAGCTCATATTTCACAGCAGGAATGCAATCAATAAACCGTATTGAAAGTATTAATGAAGTAATTAAAAAGGATTTAGATGGACGATATGTATCATTAAATGATCTTTGTGCAAGTTTAACTCGAATACTTAAGAAATGACAAAATAATAAAAAATTTATAGCATAGAAAGAATCAATGCTATTAATATTACCACCTAATATATATAATACAATATTTCAAGATATTGATAATGAGATTCGCATTCATGTAACTTTTGCAATAACTGAGAAAATTCATGAACAAATGAACCTTAGTTTTTTATATCACGCAATACAAATTGAATATAATACAATAGATATTAATATTAAATTTTCATATGAGAATAGATGTATCAATGAAATATTTGATTTACCTCAAGGATATGCAAATGCGATTCTTAGAGATATTTATGATCAATTAGTTTCAATATGGGAAGTACGACATATGAAATATGAGTCTTCACCTAATTATATATTTCTTTTGGAAAATGGTGATTATAAATGTACATGTAAACTATATAATATTTCAGGTTGGGTTTGTAGACACTTTTTTCGTGTGATATGCGTAACTTCAATAACAAGATTTCATATTAATATGATTAATCGACATTGATTTAATGATGAAGTATATGGCAATGATCTAAGTAATAGAAATTTTATCAGATTAATCGTACATGATATAATTGGACCTACAATTCAACTTCCTATAAAGTGGATTTCTATTACAACTACAGTCAGGGATTTTACCAAAAATGGACATCGATTCTAGAATGATCTGCGGTAAATCCTTGGATTTTGATTGGCACATATCCATTCTCTTCGACTGAAATTTGTGGCTTTTCACAATTTCGATCCA
>CAMKVN010000718.1:0-24722 GCA_946474995.1 Funneliformis geosporum
GACAATTAACATGGGACCGCCAAGGTGGGACCCGGTCCTTAGGACCGGGTCCTAAGTTTCAAAAATTAAGATTCTGGATTCCCGCATAAGTTTAATATTGTAAAGGAATATTTTAACTGCATTTGGATACCGGACAAATACAGTATGAAGGAGAAATACTTCCTCAAGTGCTACTGTGGAAAGTGCAGGCTCCAGTAAAATTATTAGAAAAAGAAGAAGCGAATATCACAATCTAAAACTCGTGAACTAAATCCACGTAACCCGGAAAGAGTCGGTTATATGTGGATCTTAAAGAATCGCTGCGTTAATAAGCCTGTAAGTACAAACTAAATACTGACGGATGGATTATTATAACATTTAACTCTTTTACTTTTGTTTGTAGGTATCACAACCACATCAATGATAATCTTGCAAATTCCTTCTTCTCCACTGCCACTATCAAATTCTTTTATCAATACCTTATTCCCTATACATATTTTCTTAAGATGCCCTATACACTGATATCCTTTCTTATTACTGTTCATTATCCATTTTATTATTTTATCAACTTATTAAAGAAAAGGTAAAATCATATTTTGATTATGTAAGTTTTTTATACATAACAAAAAATTTAATTTTGAATATGAAATATCAAATTATAAAATAAATTATATATATATTTAAATTATATTTTCATTAATTATGATTTTGATAAAAAAATTAAAGTCAGATTCTCGAGTATCAATTCTATAGTAAATTTCACAATTCTATTTTTCATTAATTAATTCATTACCAAGCTTTCACGATTGATAAATGGTGTAATCCAGTAATAATGGACATTATGTTTCTTAAATTCTCTTATTGATCCTTTCAAAAAATGGCAACCATCCTTTTTCTAACCGAAATACTATAAAATAACAATGATATATTAAATTTCCAAGTATTATTGAGCGAGTGGGAATGTAATTCTAGGGTTGTTAGGAATAATTTCTTAAGAATCAGAGTATTTAGGGATGACCTAATGAATGAAAGAGTAATACATGTCTATAGAATGATCTTCCCAGGTCAGGGATAACGAAAGTGCAATAAAATTCAAATTTTGTTTAGATACCCACTAGTACAACAATACCTTGTGAACAGCTTTAAATTCATAAATGTAACGAATTTTGTAATCTCTTAATAGTAAATTATTTGAAAATTGAGTATTTTTTGAATACAAGACGGAAGTACGGTTTTTCAGTATGTTCATGTTTATATTTATTTGAAAATTTGTTTCGAAAATATAAATATTTTCCAACCTAAATAAAATTAGATCAAAAATAATTAAATTGTTTCTTTTTCAATCTAATCAGATAAAGCTATCAAGTAAGTTATTTTTTCTTTTTTAAAGTTCTATCTTTCCTTTTTTTTAAATTGTTATTTTTGCTTATGAACTATTCAAATCTTTAGTGATGAAGGGTTTGTTTGACCTAATACGGTAAGGTAAGACTTATTTTTATTTATTTTATTATTAATTCGTTATTTTTGTTCACTGAATTTTTTGGATATTTTTTAGGCAGTTTCTTCTTTATTGAGTTGGTTTCTTTATGTTTTATTTTATCTTTCATTAAATTATTTTTTATTTTCTTTAGGCTACAATTTAGTAAAGGTAAGATTTTATTATTTTTTAGTGGAATGGATCGCTTAGTGGCCGAATGAAATAATTATTTATTTTTTAGACTTTGCGTCCTTAAATTTCTCTTGTTAACTTGATTTAAACAGCAGGGATGCGGTGGAAATCGGCTCTCTGCTCGTTTACTTAATTGGACGGATTTTGCTTGCAATCTATTTTGATACTATGATTATAATTGTTTTGACCTTTAGTTGACGATTACGTCTTTTATCATTTTAATTTATTATTCAACTTATTCTTGAAATTAAAGACAAACTAAATAGAATTATGAATTTATTAGTTCCCAAGTTTTTAATATTTTTAATATTTAAATATAACACGTGTTTTTTCAAGACTCATTTATACTCTTTTACAGTCAATTTACTGATGAATTGCATGCATGAGATAAACAATATGTTAGCGATATAAAGAAGGAAGTAATTCATAAATTAAATAGGCTACTAGAATGCTTGCTAGGAATGATGAAAGATTCGGTGGCAATTGAATTTAAGATTTTGAGATTATTTTAAAGATGTTCAATAGCTTTGCCAATAATACAATACAATTCTTTTCAATCGCAATATTTCCTATATAGTGACTAAATGGCAAAAAAAAATTATTAAATAATAAATAAAATTTTAATTTGGTTCCTTTTCATAGCATTCGCCTCATATTCTTCCTCCACAATTTTACGAGTTAACAATACTCTCTACTCTAATCGAGTTTACAATCTGCTATTTTTTTTTTATCAATTTCTGGCCAATGTTCATTTGATTATGTATTTTAACATATGGAAAGTTTGCTATTAATATCTTGTTCAAACTAAATGATTTAAACTAGATCTTAATAGAACGATCAATTTCCATTTTTTTATACTATTAGAATAAATTTATTAAAAGGGATTATGTCTTTTTTTTAGTAATTATTATAATGAAACCTTAATGTGAATTTTGTCCTATTTTACACGTAAATACTTGAATTACATTAATAGTATTGCTAAAGCAACAGCAATATTCTAAATATAAAAAAAATGTAAACGATGTTTAGACAATTAAAAAAGTAAATAAAGAGCGATATTTTAATTGTTTAATAAACAAAAAAAAAACAATGGTTAAAAAAGATGCAGCTTTTTCAATACGGAAAATATCTATGAAATTTTAGGCACTTTTTTATTTAATTTGTAATTGAACTCATTTTTAAATATAAACACTCATTCTATATTCTGTACCAAATAATATAAGTTAAAAAAATTATTTTTTTAACAGAAAAAAATTTTAGGATAGGCCGGGCAAAAATAATTTTTAAATTTCTCGCAACATAAAGTTTAAAATTATCCGGTCAACCGATATTTTTTATATATAAATTTTTTTTTAAATGTATTTGATATTTTATTTAGAGTTCATGTAAATGAAAGATTTTATTTTTGTTTTGTAATATGACAATTACAGACAAAAAGCGTGCTAAGTATACCAAGTTTCAAATAACGAAAATAGTTTATGCCATTACGATTTTCATTATATAAAGTCACGAGATAAAAAATTATTATAAGAAAAATATGAATTTTTGTATAATTGAGGCGGTCAGATCACGAGAATCTACATCATTTTTTTATTGTAGATTTGAAATTTTGAGCATCCGCGATTCAATTCTTTGGCTCGGAGAATTCGGCGAAGTTTTTTATTTTTATCGAAATATTAGAGAATGAAGAAGAATACTACGAAAATGCAATCGAAATTGAAGTGGATCCGAATGTGGAAATATTCCGCGCACATGAATAATCTGATGTAGGTACATTTATGGTGGTGAGATCATTTCATTGCATTGATAAAGATGTTGTAAGCCGTTGATGAGCTTTTCTTCAGGAATTAATTGAATATATTAAATTGAAATTATCAAGATAAATTGATTGGACAACATTTTATCTTAAAATACTAACTAGGTTAAGACGATTTGCTTCAATCCTTAAAAGTAAGTTAATAGAAATGATTTACGAAGTTTAAAATCATGAACCAACTGATGATATTTTAACCTCCTAGATATGGATATTTTTGATTCGGAAATAGTTACTTTATACTTTGTTTCGATTATCTCAAAATATGTCGAAAGTAGATATTGGATGAAAATTTCTTATGCAAGAGTATTATTGTACTTATTATTTCGCGGAATCCCAAGATGCATTTCCACTAATAAATTTCATGATATCTAATGCGGTCACATTCATAAAAATAAAATGTATAAAAGAAATTCTTGGATGATATAATCCTTTAGTATGGAAACCCAATTATAAATATAGTCCATTAAAATAAAGTTTCATATTTTCTTATAAGAAATTAAATATTCAATTTAAAAAATGAAATTGATGAGATACGGAAGATTTTTTCTTGAAAGAAGTATTTCAAATATTGAAAATAAGAGGAGGCGATATCTGTATTGCATAAATTCATTATTAATAAATGAAGTCTTTAAGATAGACAAGTATTTAGAATTAAATATAACTTTAAAGCGTTAGAAACAACGATTGTAGGATTTGTGAAAAAATTCTGTTAGTTTAGGCATGCTCCGATAAGAGGATACTCGAAAGGTTTATCTAATTAAACGAGATATTTTAAAGTTTTATTCAGCAAATATTTTCGTACATTAAACTAAACAAATAAATAATGTTTAAACAATAATATTATGAAAAAAATTGCTTAGTGATCTTAGATTATTCTTTAAAACTTAAAAATAATAAAAAAATCTATTTCTTTGTAAAGGAAATTAATTTCCAGTAATAAATAATAAATGACTTGATTTCAAGAACTTGAATTGGTAATTTAAACCGTTAATAATTATGCTGATGTATTACCAGGAATTCTAATAACTTCATTCATTTGTTTCTTTGTATACCACTTATAACCAAAAAATCCGATTGTAATGATTATAGCTGTACAGAAAATTCCGCTTATTACACCAATAATTGTATTTAATTGACCTTTACCGTCAGAATTTTTTGTAGAATCTGAGGAAGTTGTTTTATTTGGAGAAGAATTAGGTGGTACGAGTTTAATTTCAGGTTCAAATCTATCAACCCAAGTATAATTATTAATGTCCAACAAGTAAATTTTTGAATTAATATTTTGAAATGGTGATGTAGTAATATTTCCTATAATTAAATAAAAAAAATTTAATAATAATAAGAGTATTGAATGTCTAAAGAGGATTCGATAAAAAAATATTACCGAAAGCTACAATCATATAATTTCCAATTAAATTTGCTGAATGAACAGTTAGTAATGGAACTTCACCAATATTTGATAAAACTGGTGGGGAAGTCCATTCAAATGGAGTTGTTTGGGTATTTAAAACCGCCAAGTATGGAGAAACTTTATTTTCAACAGAATCCACAGTTAATTTTTCACCGCCATATATAATGATTCTTCCGTCAGGAGCTAATGATAATTTACAGTAAATTATTATGCATTTATAAACGAACAATAAATTTTTTTTGAAGAAATATTACCTAATACAGCCGAGTGTGAATGACGTGACTCAATTATAACATTACTTTTAGCTTGCTAAATTTAATTTAATTTAAATTATTATTTTTATAATAATTCATAATATTAATATACTCACAATTGTGGACCAAACGTTGAGTTTCGTATCATAAATGTTTATTTGATTAATATCCACATCAAGTTCATTATTAGTCATTTCACGACCTCCGATATATACGATCCTCCCATCTAATAATAATGTTGCAGTATAAATATCTCTATTTGGAGGTGCATTCACGACAGAACTATATGTCCATGTTAAATCCCTGGTATTCAATATAATCATATTATCATAAAATTTAATATTTCCTATAAGATTAGCTAAAATTCCTCCAAAGCAATATATATTTCCACTGTCATCAGCAATAGCTTCAAAATTTCTATGACTTTCTAGCATATTTCCTTTGATTATAGGCATATTCCATTGTCCCGATTTTGGATTGAATGAATATACCAGCGAAGTGAATGCTTCTTCATTCTTTTGGTTTAGCATTAACCCTCCGATTAGATATATAGTCGGGTTATTATCATTGTTAGTTAGTACAGTAGTTGACCAACAACTCTTAAAACCTATTCCTGAATTTAACGTTAGATCCGTCCATAGCGGAAATTCTGAATCAAATTTTTGAGATACATCAAGATAAAAAACTTCATTACTGCAAGATTCGCCATTAAAACCACCAAAAAAATAAAGTTTGTTTTCAACAAGAACAGAGGATTGAGCAAAACGTCCTACTGGAGTAAATGATTCAACTCTAAAAAGCAAATAACTTAATATGAAAACGAAACACGGGTTAAACGATTTATATGTCTTGCAAGTCATATTTGAATTAAATTGCAAGACAAAATTTTAAAATCCATTTTTTTCACATTAAATAATAATGTAGTGTAAATGAGATGCATGTATATTTGTTTCACAAATAATATCGTGTTCAACAATAAATTGATCTGCTGTTTGCTATTTATCACCGGCGGTGATCATCACCGGTATTACATCAACCAATAGTAATTGAAACTTTTTATTACCTAATGTTACCGGTGGATGTGAAAAAAATATTTTTATTGGTGAAAAAAATTCTCTGTCCCTAGTAATTATTGTTAAATAATCTAAATGTTTTATTTATCCTATCGCACTAAAAATGACTTATTATATAAAGCTTCCACTTTTAAATTATGCCAATTATGAATATCAATATTTGATACTAATTTGTAAATTTTTTGATACTTCTGTTGCTTTAAAGAATATTTCGATTGAGAATTGACTTTGCTTTGATAAATAATTGAGAAGCAGAAAAAGCCTAAAAGATATGTAAATTTTAATAAATTATTAAAAAAAAAAATACAAATAATGTAATTTATATTATAATACCTCGATTTTCCGATTGTTCCGATGTATTCGAATTCCCTTTGTATCTATAAATTTATAATAAACGAAACGATATGCATCTTATTAATATAATTCGTTTCATCGGCTTTTTTAGTAATATTTGTCTTTCTTGATAAGGTTCTTTGGATTTTCAAAAAAGGAATGATTTACTTTACAAAAAAAAATGGTTTAATTTACCATCTTTATTCTTTAAATTTTCATAAAAAAGAAAAAAATATTCGAGAAATTTTTAAAAGAATGTGGGAAAATTATAAAGAAAAAGCATACCAATGAAAAGTGTGAAAGTTTGACGAATATAAAAAGTATAATTCATTGTTCTCTCCTGGTATAACTTAGTAATTTCATGGTATTTTTTTCTTGGGAAAAAACCCTGATTATTCCTTTCATTATTATTTTATATTATAAACGATTCTTCAATCATTTTTTTGTTTCAAAAATAAAATGTCCGAAATTAATTTATTATACTTCTTTAAATTCGATATACATGCAGTTTTCGTTACATCGCAATTATATAAACTAAAAACTATAATCAATTACCTCTCTTACGTAACACTAGTATTTTTTTTTTAAAAATATTCACACAATATAGACATAGCGGTCTAGTTTCTTATCATATATCTATACAATAAATTTTTGAATAGTTTTATCGCATAATAAATATATTTCGGTTTCCCCGGTACAGGATATCTTGCTCTAAAAATTGAACGTTTCACGCATATTTATCTAATTTTGACGTGTCACTCTTGGAATTTGACTGCGCCTGAAATTTGAGTCATTTGTGACATATTTGTTGGAATTGACTTTTCGGATCTTTACGACTCCTTAATGTTGTTAACTTATTCGATTTAATTCAGTCCTTCGAATTAAATACAATAACTTTATCACAATCACGACACAGCAAAAAACATCTTAACTCAAGAAATGCTATTTATGTAATATATACAAATACCATATTCCTCCGAAAATAAGCATCATGTTTTTGTTATAGTGTTGCTTATTTTCGGGTATGTATTATTTTTTAGTATCAAAACTTCAATCGACGATATCTCATGATTCAGTGATCACAGAATAATGAAATTTAGCTCATTGAATTTGTCTCAATTAGAGGAATTGAATGCAATCGAATGTTATAACTTTCATAACTTTTGGATAAATATTGACCGAGATACCTTTAAATGTTGCTTATTTTCGGATGAATACGGTAAGATTAATATAATAAATATGATAAAACTATCTAGTTATTCATTCTGTTTAATCTGATACTTTCCCACCTTGATGTTGATCTTTTTCAAAAATGTCGATTTTTTTATAATAAAAAATTAATACCAATATATAAATTTTTTATTCAATATTAGTAAAATTTTAATGAACCAAAACTTTTAAATGTTTTTTATTAATGCAATAATATATAACCTTATAAATATAGAATTTCTAAATATTATATGTATTATTATTATAATAAGAGGCATTGTATTTTATTTATTATAGCTTTTAATATCTTTTATCATCTTTTTTAAGGGTTAAATTTTTTTTCAACCTTCTTTAATCATTCAATATTTCCTGCATCCTTTTGCTTCTTAAAAATTTTTGAAATTATTTGAATAAATTCATCAAAAAAAGGATTATCTATTTTACATCAGATATATTTTATGATTTTATGTTCTTCTATCTGTCTTTTCCATAAATTCACTTGAAGATTTTTATTAAATAATCTGCACATATTACAAGTACTTTTTCTATCAAAAAATCAAGTACATAAATTTTTAAACGTCTAAAACATGTTTTTAAAGTAGTATTTTCAGTAATAGCATTATTTAAATTCATATTTTTTTTTTATTAGTTATACATGTTTGGAAATGATCAATATTAATGTCACGTAAACGTGACATTGATGTGAGAAAGTTAGATCTCAACTTCAATTAATATCAATTTTTGATTATGTTAATCTTGCAGCTAACAATGTATGTCAAAATGACTGGTTTTTCTGTATCCAAGCCGCAAATACTGTATATTGTTCTTTACAAAGATTCCGTAACAGAGCCATAAGAAAGAAATTAATTATAAAAAGGAGAATTTTCGCATTGTCTTTTTAGTAGAATTGAATTAAATAGTTTTATTCACTTGAAACGCATTACAGAATACTATCAGAGGATTTTATTGTATTTATTTATAATTCATTAAATAAACTTATTCTTTTTCATCCTTTATAAAATTATTTTATTTTTATTTCTCTTTTAGTTTATTAATCTTTAAAGTGATTTTATCTAGACAAAAAACTTAACATTAAATGAGATTACATTTCTGAAGGCAAGAAGTATACAATGCTACTAAAATATATTCATTCATAAAGATTAACATAAAACTATTACTAAAAACTTAAAAAAATTGAAATAAATTAGAGATTAAATGTAAAAAATTCTTTATTAAGATAGCATTTTAATCATTTTATTAAGTAATTTGATATTTTACTAATTTTTTTTTGAAAATAGTATTTTAAAAGTCATGGATTATTCTTTTAATAATCTAGATCCAAAACTTATTAAAAACTATTACCTTAATTATTAAAAGGAATGTAAAGTTATATAGGCTAAAAAAATTTAGTAAATTAAAAGTTTTTTGAATAAAAGTAAAAAATAATAAATACAAAAAAGCCTTCTAATTGATTTTATAAATTCAATTTATGATATTATAATAGGATTATTGGAAAAAAAAATGGTAAATAAATACCATAATTTTTTTTAAATACAATTTATAACTTATTAGCTTTAAAATAATATATTGTATGTTTTAATTAGTGTAATATTTATATAACTATCATAACTTTAAAAATTGCCATTTTTTTTGCATACTACTATATATATTTTTGACTAATTGTTATAATGTATTTGATTTTTATAATTGTATTTTATCTGTAATTTTATCACTATTAAATCAGATTCAGTATTTGATACTTCTTCAGTTTTTTCCAATGTTTTTTAATGATTTCTCAAAAAATTCTAGCATGTTTATTTAATTTTAGCATTTTAATAAATTGGAATATAAAAAAAAATAATGTTAATCAAATAATGTAAAATAAGGTAAAATTTCATGATTTATTTAACTGCTATGATGTAACTATAATTGATTACATGTAGAATTTTTACTAATAAAATTTTGATTCAAATAAAACAATTATATATGAAGTTAAAATGAAAACCTAAAAATTGAATTTAGAGATTAAAGTTAAAATCAAAGTTGAAATGGTCAAAATAATATCATATTACATAATTTTTCATACATAAAATATTTCAAAAAACAAAAAATTTATGATTATTACACTGATTCTTATGAAATAATTACTATTTAATTTCTCATGATTAAAAGATTTAATAAGCTAAATTTCATTGATTTCTGATCAGCTAATCTTGAGATAATTATGATTGAATTAATAACTAAAATTATAATTTAATAAATTTTACTTTATTAAAATATGATCACTATTATCTTAAGATTAGCTAATTAAAAATTAATCAAATTAGTTCATTGAATCTGTTTAATCCCAAGAAATAAAATGTTAGTTGTTTTATGAGAATCGATACAATAAGCATACATTTTTTGTTTTTAAAAATTTTTTATATATGAAAAATTATATAATATGATATTATTTTAACTATAGTGACTTTGAATAATCCAAAAATCAAAATATTTTAACTATTTCAACCATTTTAGAATCTGAAATGATTTATTTTGACTTCATATATAAAGGCAATGATTGGTAAAATTTTTAGCATTACTTAGTTATTTGATATGATTAAGCTGTTTGCATCTTAATTAAATCAAAAAAAAATCAAATATGTAATGAATTTATTTGAATTTTAATATCAAAAATTATTTATTTTATTAATAAATAATTAGTATAAACAAACTCATTTAATTAATTATTAAATTAATAAATTTAAAAAAAAAATCATATAAAAATTAATATGAAATAATAAAATTAAAGAAATAAAATGATTTTTTTTTTAAAATTAATAAAATTAAATTAGTCAATATTTTTATTTACATTATATTAGATAATTTACTAATATAATTAATTGAATATATATTATTAATTATATAATCATAATTCAAAAGTAAAGTTATGTTTTATAAATGAATTTTTTTATTTCTATAATAATATTAATTATTATTAAAATTATTTACTATTCTATATAATATAACAAATCAATTATATAAATAAAATAATATTAAAATAACAGATGTTTAAAATTCTTTTATAGAATTGGAAAATCAAATCTTTTAATATTTTAGCAAATTAATCATCTATATTTCCATTTAATAGAAATATGATTTATGATTCTACAATCAAAATTAATAAATACCTCTTTGATATTCAAATTGTTTAAAATATAATATTAAATAATACAATGTAAATTTAAATAAATGAATAAAAATTGCTGCGGAGTTTAATAAATAAATGCTAGAGTTAAATGTATAAATGCTACAGAATTTAATTATCAATGCTATAAAGTTAAAGATATATGCTATGAAAGCGCCTAGGAATTATATTTTCGCTTTCAAATTTATATCGAAACAAAAAAAAAAAAAAAAAAAAAGCTTTTTGCTACCTATTTGTTAAAAATATATTTTTTTTCTATTCCAACAATTTCTTTTGATATTAATTGTATGAATACGATTATGAATACGAGAATTATCAACTGTATTTTCTTTTCAAGACGCGTTTTGATTGGTAAAAAGATTTTGATTTATGTTGAAAAAAGTTCATAAATTTACTTTACTACTTCATTAAAAGGGTCCGAATTTATTACTCCGAATATCAATCTTAATAGACTTGTTTAAAACAAGTTCTTAATAAACAAATCTTTAATTACCTGGTAAAAACGGAAAATTATTTTTAAGATCTTATCGTACATGTGAAATTTGTTCATCAAAATATGTAATAATACAAAAAAGTAATTTTTATTTTTTATAGTTTTTTTTTATTATTATTTTGATTGAAGTTGTTCTCTCGAAATTAAAGTTAACGATAAAGGGAAAAAAAAAAAAAAAAAAAAAAAAAAAAAAAAGGGAAATTAAAATAAGGGAAAAAAGTTTATATTTTTAATCTTTATATATATATACATTATGTAGAATGTACAGTTTATATAAGTGAATCAAATTTTTTTTTATATTTTATAAATAATATTAACAAAAAAAAATAAAAATCGAAATGAGAAATTTTTTTTTTATCAATTTATATACAATTTTAAAAGAAAAAGAAAAGAAAAAAAAGGGTAAACGGGAATATGTATAAAGAAGCGCGATAAAAACGAGTTGATCGAAATAAAGAGAAAAGGAAAATATATTTAAAAGGATTATTTTTTTTTTTTTTTTATAAAGCCACCCAAACAATTCTATTACAACTGCTCATTAATAACTTGTATAAGTCTCAACGAATATATAATGAAATTTTTTTTTTTTTGTTTTTTTAAGATGTAAACTACACCAAATATATCAAAGAATGAAATTAAGAGAGTAAAAGTAGTGCAAAAAAAAATTTTTTTTGGATTATTTTGTAAAGGATTTTGACAATTTTTTTGAGGATTTCGTAATTATATAATGGAAAAAGAAAAAACGTCGTCATAAAAGAACATGGGTGGATTTGTGATTTTTTTTGATTTTAAATAACCAAAGTGAAATCGTGAGAGAAATTTAAATGGGCTGAGAATAAAATTTCGAGAAATCAATAATAGTAGGCGCATACTTCTATTAATCAAACCGCGCCAAGAACTTCTCTCTGTTGCTTTCGTTGATCTTGTGTTTGTTGAGGTTCAACGACGCTAACGCTATCTTTTTCAGGATCTAGAGCGATATTAGCAAGTTTTTGTTCAATATAAAGAGTTTCATTCTCCTCTTCAGCATATTCAGCATATTCATTCTCGATATATTCCCAATAGAGGTTATATTCGAGTTCATCGATGCCTGGAATTAAAAAAGAAGAAATGCATGTTATTATTGGTTTAATCGTTACATAATTTCATTATATACAAAAAACAAATTTATCCATACCACGGCCACTGTGAACTTCGTCCAAAAATTTGCGCAACATTGGCCAGACCCTTGGTTTGTTAGTCTCAATGATTCGTTGAATCCTGGTGATAACAGTTTCCCAAGGAAGATTTTGTCGATTATTTAGTTGAAGTGTTTCAAGAAGTTGAATGTACAATCCATCATCACCAATCAGCGCGTGTGCCGTAGCAAGAACATCTTCGTTAAGTCCTATTTTAGAAGGAAAAAAAATTCGAATAAATTCGGTGATAAATTTAAAAAGACGCGCATAAAACAAAATCATCCAATAATTTGGAAGAATTTTTCAAAACATCTGAAACCGATGATCATTTGATAATTACCGAGTTCATCACTTGCTTTTTGTTCCGCAAAAACTCTTTCCATTCTTCTTTTTGTTGCCAAATCACATTCCTCATTCAAAAACCGCTGTAACCCACTCCAAACTTGCTGATGACTAGCAGAAGCATTATCAAATTGCATTGCTTTTAGATAACCATCCATTAAACGTCTGTCACTTCTTAATGCCATTTCAACTTTTTCAAGCATATCAATGGCATCACAAACTCTCATAAAAGTACTTTCAAAATCACTATTCTGTTCGGCCTGTCTTATCATTACTTGAAAGTTTGTTAATAAGCTTGGGTCTGAAGAACGACGGAAGAATGGTAATACATTTTCAACCACGGCTTTCATCGGTGTAATGGTTAATGTACTAATAAAATCCGAAAAATCGCTATCATCATTTAAAGATTCTCGAAATGAACGGAAAAATCCATAGATAGCATATGGTGTAGTTTGGTCAACTTTCTTGCTGTTCCTCATATTCATTTTGTTCATTTTATTTCTTTAGGAAAAAAAAATTTATGTAAAAAATTTGTTAATTAAGTTATATAGTTGCCTTCAAAAGGTAAAAACTTTTTATTTTCAGGGTTTATGAATAACTGAGATGAGAACAAAGAAAAATAAAGGAGAAAGAAAAACGTAAAAAAAATTATTAAATAATTTTCAGGAGACTTTTTAATATATATATATCTCACCTGAGTTATGTTGTCGTGCAAAGTATTTTTTTTTGGGGAAAAAAAAGAGATAAATGATAAAAATGTAGATATTTGTGAACAAAATAAAAAATAAGTGATTTATTATATAACAAATTCCCTTTGTAATGATGATGATCAGGGATTTTTTATGATGCATGTCATACAAAATTTATTCCTCACCGTACATGATTTTGTATAAGGTTTCTTCTATTGTTATGAACAAAACAATGAAAGTTTTGGCGATAATAACTTTACAAGGCAACTTAAGCCCAAGAATACCACCAAATTTGGGCGAGGATGCTACCAACATGAACAATGACATGTCATCATAAGAATTACTAATACCTCAAGTTACTATAATTTTTAACCAAACATGTTGTAATATGTGGGGTTATTATAATCCAGTACTATTATAGCGCCACTTTGGTGACCAAACGCCGGACGACTTAAAAATCGTTTAAAGGACTTTCTGCTGCGTGATTATCGGTACCAATCTTTCCTAATTAAACACTTTTGACAATTGTCTTTGTTCTCTTTTTTTTTTTTTTTGCATATACATAACTTCCTACATAATAAGGATGGTAGTTGCGTTTCTATCTGCGGATAAGGTTTCGTGGTGATATGAATGAACTTGTTCAAACGTGTGAAAAAAATTTTGGAATAGCGATCACGCGGGAATTTGCGTTATCGTTTCCTACTTGATATCACAAAGCTATTTATAAAACTCGATTTTCACAAGAAATCATGAGACAATTAGGATAGATTAAAAAAATGTGGCTGAATTTCCTATTCTTCTTGACCAAGAAAGTTTCTCGACAAAAAAAAAAAAAAAAGATTACTTTTTTTTTTTATAATTTAAACTTTTGTGGCGGATTCTATTTTTTAAAAACTTTATGATATGATGATTACGAAAAATTTATAAAAGATGAATCTGAAATTGAATACAAATCAAAGATATCACAAAATGATTTCCAATGCCAGGAATACAAAAAATAATTTTTGTTTCCTAAAGAAGAGTCGAGTGAGGTCGATAGATAAACTAGATACCGCTCGTCCGAGTCTTGACGCAGCAAGATTGCAATACAGATTAGATTGCACGGAATTTTTTTTTATGCAGTATGACTTTTAAGAACAAAGAGATGCATAACATCGATTATGTTTAAGAAAAAAAAATTTTTAATTAATAAATTATTGACAAAATTGCTTCCAAAAAGAAACGATTCAAGGAAAACTTTATGCTGCTCCAAATAAAAAACATTGAAAAATAAGAATAAGACCTAAAATGTGAAAAATTAAAAATATAAAATGTTGAGCAATGTAATAATGTATGCGTTTCTCACGGAATAAGTTCTCCTAATTACGGTTACACTGATCTTTTATTTAAAGAATGATTTCGGGTAATTTACAAGGCAGAATCCGATACTCATTCCATATTTAGTAAAATAAAATTAGAAAATTTCATTTTTCAATGGCTATTCATTAGATGCACCACTTTTTCTGCCAAGTATTTCCAAGTTTTTATTTTTTCCTTTTTGCGTGGATGAAAGATTGAATTTTCTTTTTTAGAATTCTGTTAGAACTTGAATAAATAAAGTCGGTCTTTCGTTAAAGACGAAAAAATTGCAAGAAATTTATCAATTGAAATTGACACCAAAGAAAAAAAATATTTTTTTTTAGAAATTTATCAATTGAAATTGACACCAAAAGAAAAAAATACTTCATTTTTTAGTTTCCATATATAAAACCTTTTTTTTTGTGATAAAATCAAGTATTAATTAAACATGTGTCGCAACAAGAGTGCTCGTCGTGAAGAGAAAAATTTCCGTCGCGAAGAGAAACATCGTCGTCGAGAAGAGAAGCATCGGTTTCGTGAAGAGAAACGTAGTCGTAAGGCCGAATTCAAAATTGAAATGAAAAATGAGGTTAAACGATTATTTTCAACACCGGAAACAACACAACATATTGTGAATGGTTTTTCAAATATTCATTTCAACCATTTTAATAATATGAATAACCTCCAACAACAAATATCATCTGTAACAGTTGAACAAAATGTTGCAAGTCTGAGAACAATCTTTCCTGAATGCGATCCAGAATATCTTCGAAATTGCCTTGCAAACGAAACAAGGGATCAAGTAGCGGAAAGATTATTATCCAAACCTTACCCTAAAGTCACCTCTGAATCATCTTTGACTCCGCCCACTGCGCCACCACTTCCGGATCGCATTGACCCCTTCAATGATGAAGTACCCCCATCATATGAAGAATCATTGGAACAATCCCCGCCGTTGCCAAAACGTCACCAAAGAGTCTCATCAATGGTTACACTACCATCACAACAGACACGTGAAACACCGTCTTTCTGTCCCATTAATAATATTATCTCAAAGCTTAAACCTTTGACGGTTGAGCAAGCATGTCATAAATATTGTAATACTTGGACGCGTCCAACCCCATCCAATTTCAGGCCACAACCACTATCGCAACCATTCAAAGTGTTACCAAAAGATAGTTATTCAATTCAAAGAGGATTTACCAATCATTATCCTTCAAAAGAACTAAATTCCCATAACATTTCAATAACTGATTGGCAGTTTTTTATCAACGGATTAAATTCAACCCTTGGTGCAAACTCGATTAATAGTGATTCAATCTCTGTTAGTTTGAAATGGGTTTCATGGATGAATGAAACCATGGATAAAAAACAAATGGAAGCTAACGTTTTAGTAATAAATGAGTATCTTGACAAATGGAATGATTTTTTCTTTGCACCAAGAAAGATTGAGGTACAATTTTTGGAAGATAAAACTTCGACAACCATAAAAAATAAACATCAACCTTTCTTTCAATATTTATTGGTGAAATCGATATAGTCGTCCTATAATAGGTTGTGATATAATTTGTATTCAATTAGTAGTTAGCATATGAGATGAGTAACATATATGTATGTACTGTACGTAATTATAGATGTATGTATGTGTATGTATGTATGTATTTTTATGTAGAATTTTTCTTCCTTCTTTATACGAATTATTTAGACATTTTTTTATCATAATAATCCATAATAAATATTAAATACCAATTTTATAAAATTAGACAAGATAAAAAAATTTTTTTTTCATCAATGTAATAAAAAGTGCCATTATTATGCTCTATCTTCAAATATGAATTAGACAGCTAAAGTTATTTTCGTCAAATTCAGAGTTTATTTTTATTTGTATGCACCGATCACTTATTCCACTGGTCTTAAAACTTTTGTATCGGAGATGATCCATTCAGTGCATGCGTCATACGCAATGAGATAAGACTGTAACGTAGTATGGAATAACAAATATGCTAAACTAACTTGGCAATTATTTTTTTTTCTTTGCGATCAATTTCACCTTGAAACGGACATCAGAATCCAAAAGATAGAACCGGGGAAAGAGAATTTATCTGGCAAAAAAATATCATGTTAACACACCAAAATAAAAAAAAATATTCGACAAAAAAAAAACGCGGTTATTACCTTATTCTCTAAATTTTGTTACTGCACGTGGGTATAAATTGTTAATTATAATTAACACATAATAAATGCGGTGGAAATAAAAAAAAAATTTCTTTTTTTTTTCCCGATTTTTCCGATATATTTTCTAACCTTTATCTTAATGTGTATGCATGAATTAATCTCGTGTTACCTTATCAATTGAATTGCTTTTCGAGAAGTTTTCATCGCCCTTTTGTGGAAATGTTTAATTAGCTTTATTTGGTTTAAGGATGATTCGTGCCATCAGTAATTAATTAATAAGCCAATAGCATTGATAATATGCAATGTCGAAATTAGAAAACGAACCATTCGTGATGAAGTTAGGAAATGCAAACGAAATATCCAACAATTAAGTCTAAATCATTATTAATAAAAAATGTCCTGCGAAATTTGTTTTCCTTTTTTATTATTAACTCATCCTTCCCTCTCTTTTTTTTTTAAAAAAAAAAGAAAATCGAATATTTATTAAAATATTCGATTCTTTCACCTTCTTTTTAATTAATTAATTACTTTAATTTTTTTTTCAAGTCAAAGGAATACTTAAAAGTATTCATTTGTATCCCTCCTCCTCACCCCGAATTTTCCTATATATACATTCATTACCCCAAGTCCTTTTTTTTTTTTTTTTCTTTTTCATACCCATTTTTTCCTTATATCTCACCTTCATTATCCGCTTTCCCTTTAACCTCCTTTCCATCAATAATCGTCTCCTCCATTTAAACCTTTTCCCTCTTTCTCTTTCTCTGTCCCTCCATCTTTCACCAAATCATCGAATTTCATAGAGAACACTAAACTTTTATCATTAACCATGTATCAAGAACAACCACCTCCCCAAGGAGGTTATCCCGCATACAACAACGGTGGATATGAAAATGGTGGATACTATAATAATAATGGATATAATGGATATGATGGATATAATAATAATAATCTTAGCCATCCTCCTTATCATGATCATCAATTGCAACGACACAATAGCAATCCTGACCATCAGGCCTTAGATTTCCAACAATCGTATGTTGATAAAAGAAAGGTGAGATTCATTGTACACGTCCTTAATTTAATTTTACGCCACTAACTTTTGTTCTTTGGAAAAAAAAAATTTTTTTTTTCTCCTTTTTCATTTTCCATTAGTCAGTTAAACATGTAGAACCGGTAAATGGCAATTGTGTCATTGATTGTCCCGTACCGGACAAAATTCGTCAAAGCGTAAAATCACAAACCGAAGAATTTACACACATGAGATATACGGCAGTAACATGTGATCCCGATGAATTTGTAAGCAACAATTATTTACTTCGACCACACATGTATAAAAGGAAAACAGAATTAATGATTGTAATGACAATGTATAATGAAGATGATCGATTATTTATTAAAACCATGTCATCGGCGATTAAAAACATAGCACATTTATGCTCGAGGAACAAGTCAAAGACGTGGGGAAAAGATGGGTGGGAAAAAGTTGTCGTAGTAGTAGTAGCAGATGGACGTAATAAAGTAAATCAACGTGTGTTAAAAGTACTTGGTGCAATGGGAGTTTATCAGGAAGGTATCATGCAAGATAATGTCTTCGGTCAGCCTGTCACGGGTCATTTATTTGAATACACTTCTAATCTAATGGTTGATAAAGACTTTAATATAACTGGACAAAATCCTCCGGTACAAATTCTTTTTTGTTTAAAGGAAAAAAATGCAAAGAAATTAAATAGTCATAGATGGTTCTTTAACGCTTTTGCGAACCTATTGAATCCAAATGTTTGTATATTATTGGATGTTGGTACGAAACCTTCTCATACTTCCGTTTATCATCTTTGGAAAGCTTTCGACAGAGATCAGAACGTTGGTGGTGCTTGTGGTGAAATTAAGGCAGAACTTGGCAAAACTTGGAGAAATTTACTTAATCCTTTGGTTGCATCTCAAAATTTTGAGTATAAAATGTCAAATATTTTGGATAAACCTTTGGAATCGGTATTTGGTTATATCTCTGTATTACCAGGTGCCTTTTCTGCTTATAGATATAAAGCATTAAAGAATACCAAACCTGGCATTGGTCCTTTGGCTTCTTATTTTAAAGGTGAAGCTATGCATGGTGATGGTGCTGCCTCCGCTGGTATCTTTGAATCTAATATGTATCTGGCCGAAGATCGTATATTGTGTTTTGAATTGGTCGCAAAGACTAATGAAGCTTGGACTCTAAAATACGTGAAGGTAAATAAAGAACAAAATAATTGACGCGTATGGGAATCTTTTTTTAATTTTTAATTTTATTTATTTTTTTATTTTTCTCCTTTTTTTTTAGTCCGCTAAGGCCGAAACGGATGTACCGGACAATGTGCCGGAATTCATTTCACAACGTCGTAGATGGTTAAATGGTTCTTTCTTCGCCGCTTTCTATTCTGTTGCTAATTTCATGCGTATTTGGTCTTCTGGTCAACCATTTTTGCGTAAAATCCTTTTACAAATCGAATTCATTTACAACACGATCAATCTACTCTTCAATTGGTTTGCTCTGGTAATTAAATAATTTTCATTTTTTTTTTTTAAAAAAAAAAGAGAAAATGTTATGTATCCCATGTACTTTTAAGTTAATTTGCTTTCTCCGTGTAATTTTCAGGGTAACTTTTATTTGGCATTCTTTTTCTTGACATCTGCTACTACTTCAAATCCAAAATACGACCCATTCAAAGGATACGGAAATGATCTATTTAATTTAGTTCGTTCATTATACATGATGGTTATAGTAACAATGTTTATCTGTTCAATGGGTAATCGACCACAAGGTTCTAAAAAAACTTATCTCCTTTGTATAATATTATTCGCGATAATTATGGCTACGATGTTATATTGCGCATTTTATACGGTTTACATTAGCGTAAATGAGGTCGTTGATTTTCAAAACGTAGCAAGTATAAAGAACGCATTTAAAAGTGCCGAGTTTCGTGATATAGTAATCTCATTGGCTTCAACTTATGGATTATATTTTGGTTCTTCAATCTTACATGGTGAACCTTGGCACATGTTCACTTGCTTGATTCAATATACTTTATTGATTCCATTTTATGTAAATATTTTGATGGTCTACGCTTTTTGTAATACCCATGATGTTTCTTGGGGTACCAAGGGTGATAATGGTACCGCTGGCGGAGGTAATGGTGCACTACCTGTCGCTGGTAAAGATGGTAAGAAATTGATGCAAGTTGAGGTAATACACGAAAAAGTCAATATCAACGCAGTTTATGATGATATGATTAAAGATTTGAACGAAAGAGTACAGGAAGAAAAACAACATCGGGATGCTGCTACTAAAAAGGATGATTACTATAAAATGTTTAGGACTAATTTAGTGTTAGCTTGGATGTTTTCAAATGCCGCCTTGGTTGTATTTTTCACTTCAAGTACTTGGAATGAATTGGTTCTAAGTAAAAACGCTGCTATTTCCTATAATCCTTATTTAACTTTCGGTATGTATTCCTCGCGACATTTTTTATTTTTTTTTATTTATAAGTTTATTTCGTTCCATTAATTTACTAAATTGTTTTTCTCGGTTTTTTTTTTCTTGTTTTTTTTTTTGCTTCGGGTAGTGTTCTGGTCGGTTACGTGCCTTTCAGCTTTTAGAGCTTTCGGATGCGTTTGGTATTTGGTCCTTAGATTGATTTATGGATAAACGGTATAAAAAGAAATAGAATAGAATAGTAGACAAAATGCGTTTAGCGCGCAGTTATTTTTTTTTTCTTCATTAGATACGTATTCATAAATATCCTTAAATTCCGATTGTGAAATTTAATGTATTAAAATTTTTCGTTTTATTTAATAAATATCGTGATGTAAATTACGTCCACATAAAACAATAAACATATATCACTCTTATTATATGTAATGTATTTTCTATTATAATCAAGCATTAAAATATAAATGATTTCTAATAAAAATATAATTTACCTATACTTTGGCGTTATTGATTGTATGGTTTCAAGGTTTCAAGTGCTCTATTCATATAATCAACAGCCGTTTTAACATCATTGTAATCCAATGAGCTACTTGCAAATTTACAATATTTTTGAACGGTGGCGACCGTAGTCGGATCTATCTCATCATGTGGCGTTTGAGGATATGAGTACATTCCATAGTTTTGTCGACTTTGTGGGTAAGATGCAGGTGCTGAAAATGAAGGATGTTGATGTGGTGGAGGACTGACGAGATTAGTTGGCTGAATGTAATTCTGATGCGGTGCTTGTGGATGAGGTGTGAAGGAACTGTGAGGAGGAAGTGGCGTCGGTGGTGGTTGTTGATGTTGTTGTTGTTGAAGTTGGGCGTAATCATTTGTAAAACCTGCGTGTGGTATAGAAGAAGGAGCTTGTGGTGGAGAGGGTTGCGTCTGATTTTGATTTATATCATAAAAATTATTTCGATTTGCGCCAATTGGGGGAGAATAGTTCGGAGCTGACGGTTGCTGAGCGAACGGATTATCAGGAAAATTTCCATAATCATTTACTTTGGGTGGAAGGGGCGGTGCTGCTTGCTTCCCAGTTAAATTCAAACTGTCAAACGACGAAACCAAATCTGGAGCATTTGTAAAAGTATCGATAATAGAACCAGGTGGTTTTGATTGATCTTGAGTTGGTGCTGATGGAAATGATGGAAACGTATCGTCATCTAAAGAGGGAGAAGGTTCGATCGTCGTTGATGCTAAACCCGACGATATAGGAACCGAAGAGAACGAGAAATTATCAGGAAGATTATTGACAGTCTGATTATCTTCTCTGGATTCTGGCTGTTGCAGAGCGGGTTCACCTCCGGGTGGTCCAGCCATAGGAGTTCGACCTTCTTTTATCGCCTTGGTTATATCGATCGCTTTCCATTTTGAATATTTTATTCTATCTTCTAGCTGTTTAAAATAATTTTATCATTAGAAACCTAATATATATTAAAATAAAAATGTTCCAAATTAAAGGTAAAAAACTTTTAAAAATTACCTCTGGACTGATATTCCCAAATAATTTGAGCAGTTCTATATATAAGGATGCTGCCAAGAAGGTTTTAGCCGTATTTCTACATATCCAAAAAATAATATATTATATATAAATATATATTAGAATTAAATTAATTAAATTGATCAATTAATTGTTTGCTATAATACAAAGCAAACCTTGTCGCTTTTCCTGTTCTATCTTCATTATCGGCTTTTGTGAAAACCTTTAGTGCAAAATTCTCCACATATGCCTCACCAGCCATGTCATTTGTAACAGCTTCATTATCTGCAAGTTCTTTCTTTTCCTAAGAAAATTCATCATTTTTTAAATATAAATTTATAGTGCTTATTTATTTAAAGATGTCTTACTTGTTCTAGAATATCTAATAATTTGGTAAGGAATAATTTGCTCTCCTTGTCCTTTGTTCCCTTTTCAAGGGCAAGTTTTGCGGCATAATAATTACCTAGAAGCAAAAGAAAAAGGAGACAATTATTAAAACGCGCAGGTTGAAGATAAGTATATTGTAAAGTCTTACAATAATAAGATATCACGGGTTCTTTTTTTCGCGTCTCTTGACTTCGTTGAAGGTATTGATTTATATATTTCAACTCTTCTGGAAGTGAAGGAAGCGAGGCCATTGAATGGAGAGTAATTGAGTAATTGGGAGTGATGAAATATTAAACAAACGAAATTCGAATTAGCGATGATATCACGTTTCACAATGGTTAAGTAATCCAAATTATTTGCTGCGTAATTCAACTTGTCTCGGTATAAGATGACAAAGTGATTTGATGAATCCAAGAAATCTAGGTCAATTTTCCTTCTAATCACACCTTTTTGCTTACATTCAGATTCACCGAGCTTGTATTTCAAAAGAATCGGAGACTTTGCCAATTTATTTCATTGCTGACGCTTCATAATGTATTGAAAGGCATAGAAATTTGAATTGGAATAATTAAAAATTTAAAAATTAGGCATTAATATAATAAAATCGAATCATTATAATATATGATAAATTTTTGATTAAACAATTCGGTTAGACAACAAACTTTTATAATTCACACATAAAATAATACCACTGAAATATTTTTATTGCTAAAATAACAGAATATTAATTTTTGTCAAATCAAAGCATTCTGTTTTAAATTATAAATTGCAACTTTAAATTTTGATATAGTTATTTCAAAGTTTTCTTGAAAATATTCAAATCCTTTATTATTATATTTTAGTTCAAATTGTGTAAATATCAAAAATTCACCGTTAAAATTTTGATTAAATATATGTTGTTCTAAGAAATGATTTTTATTATACTCGGAGTTTGGAATTTCATTAAGGGACAAAGAAAATATTGGTATGTAATATCGGTATAAGAAGGATTTTTAATCAAATTGTGAAATGGACATGAAAAATTACAATTATCTTAATATGTCTTACCATTATACTTATACAAGATAATATTTTATATTTATATATTTTTTTTTTAACAAAAATTTTATTTTACAAATTTATAACAATGTCTGATAGTAACAATAAAGGTAAAATATTTTCATCAAACAAAAAAAAAAGTAATAATGCATCGAATGAGTTTATTTGATGATTTAAAAATTTTTTTCATAAATTCACAGAGCAAGTTTCATATGCTAAGGAAACATCCTCTTTAGAAGAAATCGAAGGTACTTCCCTTCAATGTATTATCAACCATATTTAATGTTATAATAATTCGTTAATTTTTACTAAAAATTACATTTTATCAAATTTAGCAGAACCATCAAGTGACGAAGAAGGTAAATAAATCAATACGAAAATTGTAATGTAAACTAACCTTAAATGATGAAATTAAATATAATAACTAATAATACTGTATTCGTTTAACTATATTCATTATATTTTTATTTACTAAAAAAATAATTAATTTCGAGTGATAAAGGTAAATACGATAGCAAATAATTAATACTTATTTTATTCACAATGTTCGAATTAGATGGTATGAATATTTATAATATTATTTTAATACTAGTTGTTTGGAGCGTGTAGAACTATATATATAATTATAATCTTAGTAATTAATTTCAAAAATTTTTTGAAAAATACATTATGATAGAGCCAGTTCCGGATGCTCCTGATACACCTACATTTACAGAATTAAATGGTAATGAATATTTCTTTCTCTATTTGTTAAGTCAAACAATTTTTAATTATTTATTATTCCCTTTATCATTGAAACTTAGATTGTAAGCCATTTAATTTTTCTATATTTTATCTTATACAATTAAAATTTTTTAATTAATATTATCTAATGATCAATAATACCATAGGGAGTAAGAGAATTTTCAATTTTTCATATAAATAATTAAACTAATTTATTTTAAAATTTTTAATTGCAGCATTTTAGTTAGTAAGTTATTTTTATTTATTATATATATTGTACATTTAATTATAATTTATAAAATTTAAATTTTACTTATTTTACTTAAAATATTATAGATCGTAAGTTTATTAATTAAATTAACTATAATTTTATTTTATTTTAAATAATAATATTAATTATTATAAATTACAGAAAGTAATTATTTTTATATACTTTA
>CAMKVN010000719.1:0-24721 GCA_946474995.1 Funneliformis geosporum
AACTATATCAAACACTTAGTAAAAATTTAGCGAAACTAAAGGTTTTATCATTTTGCCAAATCCAAAATGAGTTTAGATAAGCAACCTTAGTCTAAAGTCATCTTGGCTAGAATATATGTGATTGATAAGGTGTTTTTTAATGATGATTCTTACACTAAAACCAGATTTTTGTGTAGGTTGTTTATGATTAAGAAAAATCTTATAAGAGGGATTGAGAATACAGTATAAAGATCTATTGTTTGTTGTAGTAAGATCAGTTTCTTAAATTCTAATGATATCTAAATAGTGAAGAAAGTAAAGTTGAACTAACATTTGTTGTTTAAATTGTTGAGTAAAAGAACGAATGTTATATGTAGTTGTTTTCAAATTTTGATAATTATTAAGGCTATTTAAAGGTGGGTTATAATTTATATCATTATTCATATTTGTTGTGTTACTCATTAATTAAAGTTGTTTTAGTGATAGTGGATCTTCATAGATTTTGCTATCATAATACAGTCAAATCTTAATATAGCGAACCCTTGATATAGTGAATTTTTAAATCAAATATATTAAAATTACCTTACTATAGTGAACTAGCCAATTAAATTCTTTAAAAAATTCGTTATAAGCTTATAACGAATTTGATATCCAGATCCTAGAATTCATTATATCAAGAGTTTACTGTATGAAGAGGGTGCAGGTTTCACAAGCTCAAAAATAGGGGTCAGTCTATCTTGAAGCATCATTTCATAATGAACAAGCATCTTTTGCATTTAAATTATTGCAGCAAAGGTATTATTAAGTTTATTGATATTGACACTTAAGTTTTGTTTGAGAATAGAGTTTTCTAGTTGTAATTAAGTGACTTGTGATTCCTGTTAGTGAACAATAGATTTAGAAGTGTTAATTCCAGCAGTGATAACTTCATTCTGATCTTAGTATTTGTCTATTTCATCACTTGGATCTTTGAATAGATTAGAATTAATAATTTTTGCTTGTTTAGGTGAAATAGAAGTGATATTAAGCACCACTTTTATAGTATTAACTCTAGTAAGAATAAAATCAAGATTATTGTGAAGATCAGCAAGCTGTTAAGAAATATTATTGAGCTGTATTAAAATGGCATCAAATTACGATAGTTAGTACTTATTTTAATGAAGACAAGCAATATCTTTCTTTGTTTCATCAGCTTAAGATCCAAATGCATGAATACTATTATTTAAGGTGTTGCCCTTATTATTAGATGTATTATGACCTAAAGCATTTTTAGAGGATAGTTATTTTTTAGAAACAGGTGGTAGGTCATTAAAATTATCATCAGTTAATTAGACAAAATGAGCAAGAAAGAACTATTAAGACCAAGTGTATTATATTGAAACTGCTTTTATTGTTATTATTGTTATAATTGTTTGTATGGAATTTTGCTGTTTGAGGTTTTGGTTTAACTGGTGAGGTAAAATAATTTTTGAATTGAGCTGGTTGATAGTATTGGTAAAAATTTTGAAATTGATAATCTTTTAGAAGTATACATTTACGTTTACAATTGTGAGATATGTGACCTGAAGTTGAACATATATTACATAATTTCTGATTAAGATCTGTCCAGATAAGTCTTTTTCTATCAAGATAAATAGAATCACTTTCTTTAGTTATGTCAAGGATTTCTTGATTTGGAAAATATATAATAACGTATTGAAGATTTCTATATAATGCTTTAGATTTGAAAATAATCCAAGTTATAGTATGAATTGCATAACCAATTTCCTTAAGTTGTGTTCATTGGTAAGTTAGTTAGCTTGAGAAAAAATTTTGACTTATTGTGAACCTTATTATTAGAGAAAGAGCAGAGATGAATACAGACCATATCTTTGAATACAAAAAATTTATAGTAGTTGTTGAATTGTAACATGTTAGTATCAGTGATAAATGTAATCATGGCTTGTTGTTATAGATTTTTAGTGATCATCATATATCATGCAATTAACCAAAAAAAGGCAAATGAAGACATGATGTTAAGCTCTATTGTCATGATCAGGATCTCAGTAACTTTAATAAACATTTTAAGGGTAAATCTTATTAGTGGTATAACATCTAATGATAAAAATATGGTATTTTCCAATTTAGAAATCAGGATTTTAATATTTCATTTAAAGTTATCTTGTGTTGTAAAACTAATAAAACTAATACAGATAATATTTTGGTTCTTTTTGTGATAGTTTCTAACTGTTATACTAATAAAAGAAGAAATTAAGATCTGTTAAATAGGTTATAAGCAGCATTACATTTTATTTTATTCAGTTTATCAGGAAGGAAAATGTTTACTACACAAAAAGTGAAAAATATTGTGCTCCAGTTTTACATTCAAAGTAAAGAGCACTATTTAAGTTATATTTATTTAGCATATTTTCAAAGGATTAGTTATAGTCTAATGGTTCTTTATTAACTGAAGAAATAATATATTCAGATGTTTTATCTTTATCAGTTGTGATCAAAGTAAAAGTAGTTTCTACTTTTATATCAGTTAGAATATTATCATTTTTTAAAGTTGAGGTGGATAGTTCAAGTTGCATTTATTGTTATTATTATTATTGTTGTTATTATTCTTTATTATCAAGCTATAGTCTTTTCTGGTGATAAAATAAGTCTGTTAGTAAATGGCGAACTAGAACTTTTACGGTTATTTAGTTTTTTGACTTATTTATATTGTAATAAACTAAAAACTTATCTTATAGATCACATGATTTTACCTTGTCACAAAATCCATCCAATCAGCTAAAATTGGCAGATCCTCAAAATTTACCCAATCAACCAAAACTGGCAGATCTGCTAGATTGACCAAATCTGCCATATATGTAATATATGTCAGGTATACGATGAAAGACCAATTATTATATTTCTTATTTTTATTTGTATTTTTATTATTATTATTTTATTTCTTATAAATAGGGTAGCTTTAGAACTTTAATAACATAGAACTTTGAAGAGAAACTTTTAAGTAGAGAATTACTTTTAGTACTATCGCCAACAAGATAAATACTAAACACATTTGTATGCTAACAAATACACTTGTAATAATTATCCTATTTAATAAAACTCTATATAATCACCTTTGTTTCTAAAATTACATTTGATTGATAAACCTTCAGAAGCTCTCCATAAATCTTGTATTATAAGTCTTAAAGGTAAATCCTTTGTTAATCTTATGTCAATACTAATTTTCAGTCGTTAGTATTGTAAGATAACAGTATTCAACTAGCAGAAGAATTAGAAACAGCATTTAATAACTTTTATTTTCATATTATAGGTGTGTTGCACATATAATTAATATTGCAGTAAAAGCAGAAATGATCTTGATTGGAGATGAAATAAAAAGTTATGTCAATTTATTATAAAAATAAAAATTCAGCATTATTGCTAGATGAATTAATTATCTGATATGTGTAAAATTAAAAAAACCAAATTTTTGAAACAATTTTGGATGTTGATGTAAGGTGGAATTCTACATATCTAATAATTATACGACAAAATTTAATGCAAAGTATTTTAGAAAAACTTGTACAAATGCTTTAAATCCTTTATTTCCAACTATATCTAAATGGCGGCTTATAAAGGTATTTATTTTTATTTATTAATTTAATTAATTAAATTATTGTATAATTTATTATCATTGTAATTAATTTATAGGAATTACACAATCTTTTACAGCCAATGTATCATCATTGAATCCATCCTAAGGAAATATTAGATTAGCATTTATAGGAATGCTTGCTAAATTAAATCAATACAAAAGGAGATCTCATTTACAAAAACAAATAGCTTCAGCAATATATGAAAAATTATTAAAATATTGGAAAAAAAATTTGGATCAATCATCTATTATATCATCTTTATTGGATCTGCAGTATAAATGTTTAGCATTTAAGATAATAACATTCAAGATATTATTAAATATTACAAAAAATGTTTTTATCATATATACCATCAAATGCACAACAAATACTTAAAACCAAAATAACTTTGAGAGATTACTTTTTAAATATACTGAATAATAACAATAATTTATATAATTCTAATAATTTAAATGAAAAATTAAACTGATATTTTAATTCTCTATGTGATAGTCATACGAATCCTTTAACATGATGAAAATTTCATAACAAAGACTATCTGATACTCTTTTATATAGCTAAGGATTATTTATCTATTTAAGTAATATCAGTTGCATCTGAACGAGCCTTTTCTATTTCAGGTTTAACAATAACCAAAACTGGAAATAGGCTAGATTTGGTAATAGTAAGAGCGACTATTTGTATAAAATATTGGTTTCTAATGATTTAGGAAAGATGTGTGAAAAAGAATAAAAATTTATTCTATTATTAACATTAATATAATAATAAAAATTAACATTTTATTTTGGGTAATCAATAAATTCAATAAATTCAGCTTTTGATACTTTTTTTTTGTAATGCTATTAAGATCAGATTATAAGATTAGTCTAAAATATCGGTCTAAAATCAGTCTATAAGATCATCATTGAAGATGATCCTCAGTCCAATCTCACCCCCTAGATCGATAAAGACCAGATCAAGATCAGATAGATCAGATCGTTAACAATCCTAATAACAGTAAATGATAAATAAGTAAATAACTAATGTGACTAATAATGATGAACTAATCAAATTTAAAGGGATCTAACATATTATCCTAGATACGTGGGTCTAAGTTAATCCTTAAAATATACCTACCTGGGATCAGTGTTGTCATGTGACATTTGTGGGACATGGTCTGGAATATTAGGACTTAATGTGTAACATTTTGGAACATAGTGTGGAACAGTCTCAAAATGTTTGGGACATCGAAAATGTACATCACTGCCTGAGGTATAGGCTTTTATCATGTATCTTATAAGAAGACTTTTACATGATTGACTAATAATGATACATGGATTTTATAATTAATATTATAAATATTTATATGTATCATGTGATATCAATATAAATTAACTATTATATTTAAGCTATTTAGCATTTATATGTATAATAAATTAAAGTATTAAAATAAACTTATATTTCAAAAATTAATTTAATTTATTTGATTTTATATAATAGACTTAGTTTTGTTATTTTAAATAAAAATTTTTTATTTTTATTAAAATATTTCTTTAAAGAAACCAAGTTTTCCTTTTAAATGATTTATTGCTGTTGAAATTTATGCAATGCTTTTTCTATTGTACATGATATATATTCTATAGTTTCATTTTCATCATCATCATCGCATGAAATATTATTTTCCAGATATTCAACCTCAGCTTGCTGTTCTTCTTCAAAATAATGTAAACGTTCTAGTAAAGACTGAACATATTCATCAATACCATCTTGTAAGAATGAGAAGTAATACATGCACTTGAACCCATTATTAGTATAGCAATATTTGTGATAAGTGTAACCACAACTTAAAACCTTAATAGGTTCTGTATTAATTAAAAAAAATAGGACAATTAGATAAATCACAATATTAAGATGGTCAGGCTTATGTAAAGTATTAAACTCTAGAGGAAGATGGCATAATTGTGCTTCTAGCATCTTTATTGTCATTAATGGAATAGAAATATCATTGATTTTCTGTTTGCGTTTTTTTGAAGGTGGTGGATTCACAGTAGTCTGTAATGAGAATATTAATGATGATTTATTGTAAAATATGTATTTATGGATTTTTGAAAAACACTGCAAAAGAAAACACACAATTTTCTTTATTAAAAATGTAATATCTTAGGAAGAATATTTGTAGGCGGCCTATGTAGATGTATACGTAATGTTTTCTCTAAATCCATTATCGTTCAGACGTAGTCAGTTAATATAATATTCATATTTGATGATCTGCTATGTCTTGGTGTATTTCTGAATGCTTCAACATAAAAAGCTGTAAAATATTTCAACAGTCGAATCTGAAAACTTTGGAAGTTCAGCAATAATAATCTTTAAGATAAGGTGATTGTTTAACTCCTAGTAGAATATATCTGAAAGAAATATCAATGGTACTTTGGTATAGTTTTTGTGAGGGACTTAAGAAATACTACCTATGCATGAAAGCATGATACTAAGTAAGTGTCAAAATCACCAGATCAGAAAAATACTGCATAGACGTATAGAACTAAAGGAGTAAGATTATCAAGCAAGTCTTTTAGTGTAAGATATTTGGCATATTTGCACAGAAATCCAAATTTCCTTTCAATACTCGTAAAAATTTCCTGCCAAGTATTGCGAGAAATCTCTAAAAGGAGATTAATATACCATAGCTTGGGTTTTTGTGCGAGTGGCCTTCGTTTTCCAAATATATACTTATACATAGCCAAAAAGAAAGGTCGATATTGAAGGAATATTAATTTTCAACTATTCAATGAGATGTGTAAGGAACCTATTATAGAAAAAAATGATAAAATGGAATTAGTAATATTTGATTGATCACGATGTAATATATAACATGAGAGAGCTATTCTGAGATAGATTTGTTCAGGCCAATCGGTGATGATAGGAATAATATATCTATTTTGAATGTACTGCTGTATAGATAGAATATTTACAACAGCATTAATAGCTTTGATATATGCATTTAAACTATGGAGATTATTTTCTTGTAAATCTATGAGAACAACATCTTTCATTGAATGAGTATCCCGTTTTTCTTTCAATTTAGTGTTGTAATTATAAACGGTTAACTCCTCTAATCTAACATTATCATCAACTAAACGAAATTCCCAACGTTAGTTATGTGAAAGATAAAAAGCATCATAAATCTATTATTCAGATTCAGTTTTATCAACTCAGCTTTGATCAACCTAGGATTATGTATGTTTATATTCGAAATTACGCATTGGGTAGTGATCGGATTTATTAAAATTATTGCCATATGTGCTGCAGTAGAAGTAGTAGTTGTGTTGGCATTCATTTCGTATGGATACTATGTAATCATCGGAATTTAATATAATTGCTTTCTCCACATGTTCTGCAAGTGCAGAATTGACAGTTTTAGCATGATCATCAGATATGATAGTTTTATGCCATGCGATTGTATGAGATGTTGTAGTTACGCTTAAATCAGCAAGAGTATTTATAGAGACATTAGAAACACCAGTGGAATCCTTAATTCTCCCTTTGCATCGTTAACAAACTTGTTACGAATTCCGTAAAGAAAGTAGCACATATATAGAAGCTGCTTCTTTGCCTATGCTCATGAATTTTCATTTTTTGAAGAAGAATTAGAGGAAAGGTATAACTTATCAAAAAAAACTTTAATTTTGCATCTTCCCTTTTAATAATTGCACGAAATTCATCAAATGTGTATATTGTTGATTTTTTTTCCTTCTTTTCACGAATATATAAAATATTAGTAATTTTTTCTATCACTTTAAAGAAGGATAAAATAGAAGGTGAATGCAGCAGTGACTGAAACAGAAGTGGAGGTGGAGGTGGAACCAGAGGGGAAATTGGAGTTGGAGTTGGAGTTGGAACTGAAACAGAAGATTCCAGAGCATGTTGTTGGAATGTTAATGAGCAATTTACCACAATTTCATTATAGCAGTTTATGCAAATTGTATCACTTATTTGAATATAACTTGGTAAGGTATTGTTAGCTTGATCTTTGGTAAAAGCATTTTCAGTTACCTTTTTCCATTGGGTTGAACGTTTCTAGCAAATAGTAATAATACATAATCTGGCAAAAGTCATATTTTCTTTTCTAAGTAAAGTACCTCAAGAATTTTGATTATTTTTTGATTATTTTATACGGTGAGTTTTAGAAAATTTTTTTTCTTTCACTAACGGTAATACCATATTCTGAAAAAGTACTTTAAACTGTATAAATAATATACTGATCAATTGATTAAGATCATGAATGTTCTTTCATGATCGTGTACTCCCTATATAATTTTTTTTTTAAAAAATAAGTATCACATGATAAATACAGTTTAAGAGCTTTAAAAAGAGGCCACTTTTTAAATTTAACCATTACATTTATAAACGATCTTTACAAGACGAAAATAATCTGAAATTTGGCAGAAATTTATTTTTTAATATAAAAAACAAGTTTACTTAATGAATAAAAATGAATAGCTGAAAAATTATATGTATTAAAACACGAAAATGTCACGTTAAATGTATAATATATATTTTACTTCTGATCAGATATTTATAAAAACTTTAAATTATATGTCATTCGTTATGACGCACAACTTTACTTATTATTCTAAAAGTGATTAATTAATAAAATAATTTGAAAGATCGATTTTCTAATTTTCAAGTGCCTGGTGACTTTGATACCCACTATACAAAGTTTAATCCAATTTGGATTAAGTTAAAATCTGATTAATATTAGATATTATCTCTTGATCTTTATCGTAGTAAAAATTTTTGAGGGTGTTTTATTCCTAATTGGGAAATCATAAGATGATAAAATTGTCATTTCTGAATTCGCCGATTCGTTAATTCGTTAAAATTTGGTCGACATGGATCATCAAAACACTTGCAACAAATACTCTTTTTTGGTCTGATCTACTGCTCTGTGTTAGGAAAAAAAATATCCTTCTGATATTACATTCCTTAGTCTTCAGAGTAAATACTTAAACTATCTAATCGTTCATGAAGAACGATACTCAACCTTTAGTTCTAATCGTAATAACTAATTGAGTAACGTTCACCCTTCTATCCTAATGAATCCAAGTCCTTTAAATAAAAAAATTTTTTTCTTATTTTTTTTTCTCTTTATTTATACTGCGGTAAACGTGTTTAATTATTTATTTAGGCAAGCTCGATGCAATTAATTAACGAAACAATCAATTAATCGATGAGACAATCGCAAAGTTAATAATAAATTTTTTTTTTTGTGATTATCTCTTATTGATTTGATTCTTTGACTCAATCAACAATTAGATATCGCGATGTATATTATGAAGAAAAAAAAATTTAATTAATTAGATTATTTTTACTACAATAGAAAAAAAATAAAATTTAAATTAAAAATAAAACTTATATTTTAACCCACCTGAAAAAGTCCTTTTTAAAAAAAAAATTTGCTTTTTTTTTCGTTTTTAAAAAAAAGTAAAAATTACATTTTTCTCAAAAAAAATAAAAATTTTTCACTTACCTTTTACTTTTAAAATGCCTTCAAAACTTGAGACATTTTGTTATATATATGACTCTAGAGAGAGGATTGCCCAAGATTTTATTATCAAAGAGGTTACTGGTGTCATAAAAATGTCTAAAACAGACCTTACTAAGGTGACCTACTTATAGATAAAGGCTTTTATCCCTATAGACGAAACAATAAATCATAAAATAGATGACTTTGAAGTGGGTGACACTGTTTACCTAAAGGGAAAATTTATCGGATGTTCTAATTGGTACACAGTAATAAAATTTTTTATTTTTGTGATCATTTGTATAATCCGGATGTATAAAAAAATTTAATATTTAAACATACTTACATTTCAATAGGTGAACACGACTTGCATGAAAATCATTTGTTTTGACTTCGACAATATGCCGATAACTGGAATAAATGTCATTGTGATGGGAAAAATGATGCAAGTGATGAGGAATGTTGATAGTAAGTCCACTTTGGATTTCTACGTAGAAGAGCAGCTTGGAGAAAGAGAACCCCGTAACTACTGGGTAGAAGTTCGTCATGACTCAAATAATGCCTACCTCGCGAATAAGATGAACACGATTAACAAAACACAAGATCAATAACTGCTCTCTTAGTTGGTACCATAAGTTATGTTCAACAAACTCTCGACACTTCCTCAGGTGAAGAATCGTCCCCGGGAAAGCATATTATCGACCTTGACGATATCTCATTGATCCCGATGATCTCGAACTAAAATCGCATTAACAGATCATTTAACTTGCCATGGTCAAACACTAGTCCTAATTAGAGTAACGAAAGGACTACTCGATATTCGACTTCTATCACTAGAAGACCTAGAAGAGGTCGACAAACTTTATCGCGAATGAACGTGACGACCACCACCACTGCTATGACAACAACCATAGAAGATCGTAATATCGAACCTAGACTAACTTTAGAGACAATCATTATGCGAACCCAATTTCCATCGATATTAATTCCACAGTGACACCACCATCAGACGAACGAGAAATATCCCACCAATGATTCTATACAAAAAAAACGAATTTATTTATTTACAAATAGACTGTGAATTTAACCTGCCTAAAATTTTCATTCATTACATTAGTTTTTTTTTTTAAAAAAACAAAAAACAAAAATCAATGTATATATAAAGTAATATTTTTACTAAAAAAAATCTGACACATCTTTTTTTTGCATACATTTTTACCAAATAACTAACCGGAACTCAACCATTCTATTTTCAAAAATCAACTTCTCTTGTATTTTGTGAATCCATTTCCTCTTTCACAAGTAATAAAATATTATCCTAATACATTTTAATCTATTACTACCACCATTCTTCGTTATTCCAGTTATTCTTAGTCCTTAAACTTAGTTATTCAATTTATCGATCTTAACTTAAAATTTAAATACGATACACATAGGGTGTCAAGGATTTGTTGATCACGATTTTATTACGATTTTGGCACGATTTTGTGTCGACGACTTTCAGATTTGATTGGTGATTTAGTCGACCACATGATCAAAATTGAATTATAATCGCGATTTTGCGATAAAATCACATGTGAATTTTGAACCATCCTGCCAACCCATCCTCGATACTTTAGATACACAGTATTTTGTTTTTTAGTTCAGTTTTTTTTTATGATTATTTAAATTAAAAAAAAAAGTATAGATATATTTTTTTTTCGTAGATTATTTATTTTAAAAGAGAACTCAACAGGCGTAGAGTTTTTTCTCAGATTTATTTATTTATTTTTTCATAACTTATAATCATTTCGAAAAAAACATGAAAAAGTAAAAAATTATTAAAAATTAAAAAATATTTAAATTAAGATATTTAAAAAAACTATAAACAGCTTTTGCTTTTTACTTAATTTTTTTACATAAAATAAAAAATTCAATTCATTACACTTCGTAAAATAATTTACTACGATAAATTTTATTTCACCACTATGTATATCGTTCAAAACCCTTCAATTTTAAATAATAAAAATAATAATAAAAAAAAAATTAAAAAATTCTTTTTTTGTATTAACCTTAAATAAAATGTATTACAATTAAATATTAATCATCATTTTAACCCGATTTTGCAATCTTATGATTATTTACAAAGTTATTAACAAAGTGAATACGATCAATCGATCCCTTTCTATTATATCCTTAGTATTTTACTGTAAGTAAAAAAAATACTTTATTAAAAAATTAGCTTTTTTATTTCAAATCCCTTCATCATGTCCCATCAAATCAACTCAATTTACACCTTCGATAATAAATATGAAACAACACTCAATTGGATCACAACGAATATTGCATTTATCACACCGAGTAATCCTAATATCCTCCCACCTAGATCCACTTCAGCTCACATCACATCAACCATCACTCAACATTCAAATACAATCATCATACATTGGAGACCATCGACTATGCTGCAAAGACTCTATGACAGATTTCAAAATACCATCTTGGAACAATATCCTCGAATCGCTTGCATTTATTGTGGAAGGCTCCTATATCCAGAAAAAGCTTCATAGATCTTTTACAACCCATCTATTGCCTACCCATTACAATAACGCATTCCAAACATTATCTTATCATTCAACCCGAATACCAATCGCATTCCTGAATTAAAAATACCTACCTGTGAATCATGCAAGAAGCCTACTACAAGGTTCACGTTTCCTTATCTATCCCCTATATCACAAGAAATCCTCTCAGTTCCTTTACATAAGAGGAAGCATCTCTCACCAGTTTATTTATACTGTTCGTTAGAAAGGACTCCAAATAGCAACCCCTTCTCAGAATATAGATGCTTGACTAGATCAATAAATTACTCCCGTAACATTAGAGTGCATGCATTATATTCTGGAATCTTAGGCGCATTTATAGATCAACCAGACGATATTAATCAATCAACTGCCTCAAGATATCTAAATGATGATCTGATTCATGATCAAATTCTAAAACACGTTGCAGCTTGGTTAGCAAATAATAATCTATACCTTCAACTTTATGCTAACATGTTAATATCACGTGATGAACAAAATACAGCAAGAATCAACTATTTCCAAGGGCAACACATCTTTCTACTGATCTTGATATCCCACCTGTAAACACTCGAGATATCATAGTTTTCAATTTGAACTTTCCAGATAAAGTTCACAATGAAGACTTCCATTACTTTAGATTAATAGCAGGATTCATCTGTGAAAGTGATACATTACGTATTCCTATCGCTACATATGATCCTAATCTAGAACTATTAATTTTTCCTAATCTATTTACAGATGGAAAAGGTCACTTTCATGATATATTAAATCAGTCAGATATCACTGATGATGATATGAGAGAAGAAACTTATGGTAAATATATCAGACAACAATTAATGAATTATGATCCACGATGGAGGCTTCATCATCACTGACCTTCTTGGTCATACCTGTAATTAGAGAAACTAAGACATCATCAAAATACTCAATGACTTTTAAGACAAAATAATATCAATCCTAACATAAACAATCTTCTTACCGCAAGGCAATTACTTCAATCTAGTGAATATAATAGATATCTGAGATTATATGAAACTAAAACGATTCCCTGCCTACTTTTATACACACAGGAGATACTTACTTTCATCACAAACAACTTCACCTTAATGCAATGCTAAAAAAATCTGGTCTACCATCATTATTCATAACCTTGATGATGGCTGAAGAATGTTGGACTTATCTTCATAATATACTTATTAATACAGATAACAATGATCCGTTACCAACAAATAGACCTTATCATTGTGCAAATTATTTTGTTCACAAATTTCAATCTTTAAAAAAGGAATTGTATAAAAAACCTGAACTTATAGGATTTGGCAAGATAACAGACTTTTTTGATCGAGTTGAATTTCAAAATAGGGGTGCAGCACATACTCATAGTTGTTATTGGACTGATAATTCTATTTCAGATATGATTGCAAATGATGTCATCCGCTCAATAATACCTGATCCTCTATATAAGCCTGAATTATATGCTTCTATAATAGCTAATCAATACATACTTGCAATCATAGATATCAAGGTCCTGCTTCACAAGGTCAGACGTGTAAAAAAGGTTTTCCACGTCCTTACAGTCAAATAACTCATTATCAAGAAGGTGCCTTCCATTATATTTACAAATGTTTGACTAATGCAGATTCATGGATAGTCCCTTATCATCCTGCTATTCTCTTATTATGGGATGCTTATATGAATATTTAATATATAACTGATAGAGGATTCACTCGATATATGATAAAATATATCGTTAAAAGAGAACCCTCTTATGTATTTAACATACAAGATGGAGACACATTAAGAGAACATGTGATCGCACGAAGACTCAGCTCTATGGAATTGATGTTTTTGCTTTTAGGTTATCAAATCTGTAATTCATCAAGTACTGTAAAATTCCTTACTACTGAACCTCCTAATACAAGATCTCGTCTAGTGTTTCCTATCTATTTAATACATGAAGAAGATAAAAACCTTTATTATGATGATACCATAACCAAATATATGGCATGACCTATCTCTCCTGAATTTGATCTACTTACCTATCCTCAATATTTTGAAAGATATTTGATCTCTCCTTCAAGACCTTTAACTAATCAATCGATCTTTTATGATCAATTGAATAATTATGTTGTAAAACAATCTAAAGAAATAATAGTGAGATATCATTTTCTTAAACTTCAAGATGCTGAATTATACTTCTATCAGAAACTTCTTCTTACCATACCAGCAAGAGATGAATCTGATTATAGAATAGGAGCTAATGGAACATACTAACAAAAATTTTTGTCATTATTTCCTGATTTTTTGACAACCTTACAAATCCAAACTACAAATAATCATCACTTACATATCACTTATCTTAATAATCAATTTGCCGAAATGCTAAACAGATTGCTACAATTATTACACCAAGAACTCCCAACAACAATTCAGGATATTATAAGATTACAATTGGAAAATATCAAGATACTTCCTCACATATTACCTGAAACTGCTATACTTAATCTACCAGAAGATCAATATTATGTCTTATCAACAATCTCTTCATATCTTGACCCAAATAATGGTATCAAATGGCCATATTATTTTATTACAGGTTCTGTAGGAACGGGTAAATCATATATCATAAACCTGCTAATAAACACTCTTAAACAGAAAAAATCTAAATATCTTCTCCTGACTCCTACTGGTGTTGCCGCCCAAAATGTAGGAGAAAGAACTATCCATTCTGCATTGCAGATTATTTCAAATTATGATAACTTTCGTACATGTGCATATATTGATAAAAAATTAAATGAATCATTAAAAACAATTGATATTATCATCATCGAAGAAATTTCAATGGTTTCAGCACAGCTCTTTGATTTTATATCTAATCTTTTTGCCAATCTCAACAATAATGCTATCCCATTTGGTGGAATAAATGTGATTGTAGTAGGTGACTTGCTTAATTACCACCTATTACAGGTCAACCTGTATTTCGTTCAATGACCCAGACTTTATTCTATCCTTTATTCTTAACGACTCCACAACGTTAACAATCTGATAACAGATTCTATCAAATATTACAAGAAGTTCAGATGGGTAATATATCTGCTGAAACATGGCAGATGTTCAATCAAAAACATTCTGAATTTTTATCATGTTTAGTAATTGATACACTTCTCAATACTACTAATATTGTCAGCTTTAGAGAAAATGCTCAGCAAATTAATCGAATGATTTGTAATATATTACCTATTCCTGAAGGAAAATTCTTTATATCACAAGCTATAGATTCAGTAAATTCCACATTGTGGGATTCTTGTTTTTCTGAAAGCTCTTTTAAAAGTAAAACAAATCTACCTTCTTCTGTAAAATTACAACCAGGTGCTCGTGTCATGTGTCTTAATAACTCTTTATTTGAACAAGGAATTTGTAATAGAACAGTTGGAATTATTATGGATTTAAACCTTATCGATCATTCTGTTTGAGTCGCATTTTCTGTAAGAGGTTCAATAATAGATACAACCATTTACAAATAAACACATCACTTTCAACTATTTGGAAATAACTATCACAGAACTCAATATTCACTACAAAACTGCTTTGCTCTGACTGTTCACAAAACACAAGGCTTAACTTTACCAAATGTTTCTCTTGCTTTAGATCAAAATATCTTCTCTATAGGTCAAGCCTATGTCACCCTTAGCAGATGTTCTACCTGGGATAATGTTGAGATTTCTCATCTTGATAGGTCAGCATTCATGACAGATCAGGATATGATCCTAGAATATCAAAGATTACATAATATTTCACGATTAAATCCTTATAATTTTCAATCATAAAATGCTCGTTTTTTAAATAAAAGTGATAAAGCATTACATTATCTGACTAATACCATTTTTAAATATAAAGATCTTTTTATTAGATAAATTGTTTAACTAAAATCATAATTTGCTTATCATAATCTTTAATTTAATTATAAAAAAATATATCATATCAAAAAAAAAACATATACTAAAAATCTTCAAATCAATCATTTATGCTTATTTAAAAAAATTATAAAAAAATAATCTACTCATCATGATCATCATTCTCTGTATGACAAATTACGTTTGTATGACGCATTACGCTTCTGATATGCCTGATATGCATTAAATATGTGGTAAAAAAGACTAACTCGCTAGTTATATATGATATAAATTCTATCGGTCACATGCGGATCGGCAATTAACTTATATATAATTGATTAAGAATAATATTTTAATAATAAATTTATAATATTGTTTAATTAGAAAATAATAATAATATGAAAGAAAATAAAGCTTTTTTAATCACATAAAGATCAAATATATAACATTTATTATTGTCCTCATATGTTTTACATATCTGTAATGTTTAGAATAAGAAAAATCTATTGCAAAAGTATATTGCTATCTTAAAATTTTACCATTATTAAAGTTTAATTTTATATCAAATAGGACTCTAGTTTATTTCTTCAATGGGTCATGGACTAGCAAAATGTCTTCCTTCAAAAAAAAAATTTTTTTTATGATTTTATAATAATATTCTAAAATATCGCATAAAAATTTTTTTTTTCGAAAATCTAAAATTGGAACATTGCATTTTGTTCGAAATGATGACAATTTTTAAATTCCCAATTTCTCAAAGTAAAATATTTATCAGAGGGAATTTTGCTAGTCCATGACCCACCAAAATTCATATCGATCTATCATCATAGTAAAATTTTTTAATTCATCGATTCAATTTCATAGTAGATGCTCAATAAATTACCGTTATATAAAACGAAAGCCTCTGGAACCGAGAATTAATTATAAAGACTTGAATGTAAAAAAACCAAAGGCAAAAAAAAAAAAATTATTATTGTTATTTTAAATTAAATATATATATATCTTCTTTTGAAATATTCCCGTTCAAAAAACTTGCAAATAGCCAAACCTAAATTGACGAACCATCCTAAATTTTTTTTCCAAGAAATAATTTGAGACGTAACGTAAATAAATAAAGATAATGAAAATAGTATGAATGTATATAAATGCACTTGCCAACATTCATTTTCCAGTACGTCTCAATCGAGCCATAGTCCTTTTGATGTTCTTGTAAGGATCATCACGCTTACCGCCACGAATCGTTGGAATTGCATCAAAAGTGCCAGCAACTGGGAAAGATGACCCACTAAAAAACGAAATATAAAATTATAAATTTACCTAATATAAAATAGAATTTAATTTCTTTTTTTTCAACTCACGAATTTGCATCATGAACCATTCTCATAATTTTTTCCCTGTAATTATTCGATTGTCCATTGATTGGTCCGGCCCATTTATCAACTAATTGCTGAGCCTGTCTTTGAATGTTAAAGTTTATACGAGGACTTTTTGAATAGAAATATACAATACGACCAACTTTCGAACTTAATAAAAGATCGGTTGTGATATTAAACTAAAAAAAATGGTAAATGTTAAAATCAAATATTTAAATATAATTTTGCAATTCACAAATTTAAAACTTTACATCATTTAGAGATTTTAATAAATCTTCCTGAATATTATGGCTTGGCAATGATCGATCTGGTAATGGCTCAAGCCATAATCTGATTGCATCCAATATATTGTGTTCTAACAATGATTCCCTAAGGTACGCTTTTTCTAATTTATCCATAACCCACGATAATATCTCATTTCTTTCAGAAGCATGGACGCCTTGTGTATTATTAGAGTGATCTTTTTCACCAGCTTCCATCATGCGCTGGTAAACTTTCATGGCCACATCATCATACATTTTATCAAGCTCGATGTCAGTCTTTTTTGATCTACCCTTTCTCTTGGGTAGGATCTCATCAAAGTCACGATCAACAAAGGCTTTAGAAGCCATTAACGGTGCTAAAGCGGGTTCGACATTTCCTGCTACATCTTCATCTAAGTCACCTGGATTTTCTATCCTTTCAGAACGTTTTCTTTGTCGCTTTACTCGAGTCTGTTCTGGTTTCTTACGTCTTTTATTTGAAGAAGGTGCTGGAAAATATCCATCTTCGTCTCTATCTCCCTCCGGTAATGATGGTGAACCTACAGGAGATGACCTTCTTTGTTTAAACTTAACAGGTGATTTTCTTACGTCGTCTTCAGAATCTGTGTTAACTATAAAAGAACTTTCGTCATCAAAATCGGAAAAATCTTCTAAGGCATCAGAAAGCTCTTCTGCATCATTTCCAAAAATTTCTTCTAATTCCTTTTCTTTATCTTTACTCATTATAACAGATAATATATTAAATTACTAAAATTTTTTACAAATAAATAGCCAAACTTTTTTCAATTTTATCACGTTATTTGTCGATCATTCATTCAATTTTATCACATTAAAAACGCCAAAAATTTGATATCACTAACGTCACGTGATTATGTGAATCCGTCTAAGCTATACAATTCGATTATGTCACATATAACTGACCAATAAAATTAAGTTATTTCGATATTGTCACATGTTAACCAACCAATTAAAGAATATATAATTTCGGCTTAATTCTTTTGATATTAATAAAATTAACTCAACTTAATGATTAGCTCAAAAATATAAATTGATTTGATAATTAATAACATAAATTTATATAAAAAAAATTTGACAATTTTATTTATATAACATAAAAAAATAAAATTTATAATTCTAAAAATGAATTTTTTGTATATTCTAACAAATTTTCTATTGTTACTATATCATTCATTACCTCTTCTAAACCAATCAAATCATCATCAATTTCATCTTCTTTATTATTGATATGTTCATTTTTAACTATTTCCTTTATTAAACTTGTTATCAATATATCGACATTCTTTCTAACCTCATCTTGAAGATAATCTAAATATATCAAACATTTAAACTAAATTTTCTAAAGGCAGATACTATGATAACCATGATCACATACCTGAATTTTTCTATAAGTGAATTGTTATTACAATATATGTAATCACATAGAATAATAGTATTAGGTTTTTTATCAGTAACAAAGCCTCTTGGAAGATGATAATCTGTTATCTCATAAACTAATGAAGGAAGTTTGATTATGTGCTTGATATATTTTTGTAAATATATCTAAAAGTAATATAGTACACTTCTTAAAAGTATATGGAATTGCTTTGAAGTATATGAATATTTTACAGAATTTACAAAATATTGCTAAAAAGCATTATCTTCTCAATACAAAAAAATAAAATGTGCTTTCTTTTATAATTATTCAACTATAGAAAACTTAGTGGTGTATTATCGAAAAAGATTACTTTAGTAATATATGCAAGCTTTTTCATAGGCTAGCCAATTACCTTCTCAATAGTGTATTTCATAAATGTTAAAAACTAAAAGAATCAAGTTGCTTAGTAAATCAGTTAAATATAAAAATTCTACATTCTTACATGTATGATCAAACTTTAAATAAATAACATTAACTATTTTAAACTATGTTACATGTACAATGTGAAGGATTAAATCGATTCTTCACAATTGTGATTTTTTACTAATATTTTTACGTATTCTGAATATACCTTTATAAATATTATCAAAAAAAAAATTTATCAAAAATACAAGTTCATAAGCATTTAAAGGTATGTAAAGGTGACTTATTATAGGCAGAAATGAAGTAATAAATAAAAGAATGATTTCATTATTGATAAGGAGCTGTTGAGTAATAGTTTACAAATGTAAAACTAACTAGATCAGTCTATAATAATAGGAATTACATAATTAGCAAAATAAGCTTGCATTACTTTTTGATCATATACAATTTGAAGAGCTTTTATATAATCTTTCATACCCTTTAGATTACTTTTAATGAAATCAATAAGGATAGCATTCTGTATGTATCATTCACTCTTTTTTTCACTAATCTATCATTATAATTGTACAGTGGGTATCAAAAGTCATTGGGCACATGCGATGTTAATTATTTTTTATAAATTATACCAAATTTTTAAATTGCGATAACTTACGAATTATCATATCGATTTTTACAATTTTTTTTTAAATTACTCATAAATATATTTTTTATAATTTTATTATTAGTATTTTGTAGGATTGCCTTTATTGTTAATAACAACAAAAATACAACATGGTATACTATCAATAAGATTTTTATATATTTTTTCATCAAAATTTAAACATTCTTCCTGCAAAATCCATCTTAATTTTTTGGTAATAGTTTATGTTTTCTGACCTTTCTATCCAATTCATCCCATAAATTTTCTATGGGATTTAAATCTGGACTCTGTGCAGGCCATGGTAAACTTATAATATTATTTTCCACTTGCCATTTTTTTACTACTTTTGCAACATGAATAGAAGAATTATCTTCTTGAAAAATATATTTATTTTTATTTTTTAAACTATCTATAAATGGTATTAAATAGTTTTTTAATATATTTTTATATATAATCGCTGTAATTCTGCCTTCTAATTTGACCAATAGACCTAGTTTATTTTTTGTAAAATAACCCCAAACTATTACACTCTGTTAACCTGATTTAAATGTAGGAATATAACATTTTGGATTATATTTTTCTTGAGCATTCCTCCAAACATATCTCTTTCCATCTCCTTTAAATACCTCAAACTTAAATTCATCACTCCAGATAACATATTCTCATTCATTTTTCCAATCTTTTCTTTTTTAGCCCAAGTTAATCTTTTCATTTTATTAGCTACATTTACAAAGGGTTTTTTTGCTCCAATCCTTCCATAAACTCCATTTTTATGAAGATGTCTTTTAAGAGAAATTTGGCTTATATTTGTTGAAGTAAAGGTAACAAAATTTTCACATAATTCAGCAATATTTGTTCTATGATCTTTATTAAAAATTTGCATTAAATGATGATCATCTCAATTAGTTAAAATAGATGGTCTACCACTTCGAGGAGGGAGTGTTTCAAATCTATTATTTTTATATACAAAAATAACATCATGAACTGTAATTTAGCATAATTTAATACTTCACTTATTTTCTTTTACTAAAACCACACTTTCAAACACCTATAATTTCATCACGTTGAAATTCAAAGAGTTCTTTACGTTGAGTAGTTATTTTTTTTAATAAACTCATTTTTTGGGAAAAATGTTCATTGATAAATAAAATACAGAATGTTGTATAACAAATATAAAAAAATTTATTCAAATCAATAAGTATATTATAGAAAAAACTTGATTTGAAATTTTAGATTTGAAATTGAAAAATGATTAACATTACGCATAGATATTTATTCATTAAACTAAGATGATCTCAACGAATATAAAAGTAATTAATATAAAATTTTTTTAAAAAATATATTTTTTAATATGATTAACAGGTTTACTTAATAAATTAAAATAAAATTTAGTTAAAAAATTTAATGTTTTATAATAGCTGAAAATTTGTATTAAAAACACTAAAATATTGCATAAAATATGCAATATAAATTTTATTACTTATTAGATATCTATAAATATTTTATGATATATGTAATTCATTATGATGTACAAATTTACTAAAATCGATTATATTAATAAAAAAAAAGTTTAATTTGAAGTAAATATTTCCGTCGATTTCTTAATTTTTAAGTGTCCAGTGACTTTTGATACCCACTGTACAACATTAACTTTTTTATGAGCTTATTATCAGTAATTTCTATTTTTACATAATTCTGTATATAACAAAAAATTATTCATCAAGATGCCTTTTAATTAATTTATTATCAATAATCTTTAGATTAAGTACTCCATTTTGTGGTATCACTGGTGTGAAACATGAAGTTATTATGATTGTTATCATATGTATTTTCCAAGACATATCTGTAGTATCAGGTTTTCTTTGAGTATAGATGTTATGATAATCATCAACATTCAACATAAACACATTTTTCAAATATTTTATAAGTTCATTTTCTATGTATTTTTCATATGCATCTGATATCTTTTTCTTTTTATAATTTACTATTTTTGTTATTGTAGTTATGCCAAGATTTGCTAATATATTCAAATCCTCATTACTTATATCTACAGAATCTAAATAATATGCAAGATCAAATTTAAAGGAGTTGATTTTTATGTTATTCAGCGATGCAAGAAGATAACAAATAAACATATTAATTTCTTTATATAATTTATCATTTGCTCATTACGTTTAAATACCAAGCTACTAAATATAGTTAGTCAAAGAAATTTCTTTAAGCTCATTTCAATTTCTTGAAATGGTCTTCATATTTCATTAAATGTATATATAAAACCTTTTTCTTCTAAATATTTTCTCTCATAAAGTATTTTGCCATTTTCTTAATAACTCTAATAATATTAACTTTCATACCTTTTCTACCCATAATGATTTCATTCATAGCTTTTTCATTCATGATTTTTACTTTCTTAGACACTTTTTTTAGGTGGTTTTCTACAAAATGTATATAATAAATATTATATAGAAGAATACCTTTTCTTCACTAAATCATTGTTCTTAACTTCTTTTTATTTTTCTTCTTTTAACAAGCAAAATTTAATTGAACTAGTAGTTTAGCATTCCATATATTGTTTCGTCTCAAACATATCTTTAGAGATGAATAACAACATAAAGATGTAAGATTAATAGAAATTAAAAATATATAATAGACCAGTGCGAATACTTCAAATTATCTTAGTTTATTTAATCATGTTTCATTAAACAGATCATCAACTATAGTCTTATGAAAATTTACTGTAAACTACAGTATATAAAAAATTTTTTAATAAATTATATAATATTACTCCTAATATGTGACAGTCTCTCCTAAACTTCTGGACCTTTGATTTTAGTTAATAAAACTAAAAAATGATGGATATAGGAGGGCAGGTTAAATATATAAAACTAATAAAACTTTAATTTTTATTAGATTAATAAAATTAAACAAAAAAATAATTATATATTAAATTATAAAACTATACTTAATAATATTTATTAGTTAGGAAAATAAGGCTCTAAAAATTTTTTAATAAAATTTAAAATTTTTATTGCATTTTAATCTAACATTATCAAGAATTAAAATAAAAAAAAATTATATTAAAAATTCTCAGAATTCTAAATCTTCTGTATAATATATTTTAAAAAATTCAAGAAATTTATAATAAATAATAAGAAATAACCAATTTATAAATTAATTAATTCTTTAAAATACTTTTTTACTATTTCAGATATAATTTAAGCTAATATAACTAAAAAATATATTATATATTAGATCAAAATAATCTATAACATCTCTATATCTTTTTAACCAAGTTTTTAATTTTAATGTAAAAAAAAAGTCTTAATGTTATTAAATCTGATAAATAAGAAAATAAATAAGTATTATATAACTAATATTTCACCTATATGTTCTAGAATGTTATAATCTATTAATATGTTTTAAAGATAGGGTTTATTTTTCTTTTCTATAATATTGGTCAGTAAATATAGATAAGATATATACTTATTTGATTACCTTTCAAGATGTTAAAGTAATATAAAAAAAGGTGAATGAATAGCATAGTAATTTCATATTTAATTTTAGCTGACATTATGTCATAATTCTGGCTGATTTTTTGAATATGTGATTTGAGAATCCTACTTAGTATTATAGTAGTGACTTAGTAGTAATCTGAAACTATCATAGAATTGGTAAAGAATTATTGTTATTATGAAACTAAAAAAATGCTAGAGAATCCTTTTAGTTCATTTACTTAGATGTCAAGTTCTTATGCCTAAAATTCCAGCTGAAATTATAAAATAATGGTTAAAAATTTTGTTAATTTATTGCATCTTCAATTTTTAGCATTTTCTCATCACTTCCTCATAATTTTCTTGTTACTTTCAAGCACCTAAATACCTAAAAAAATGTCTTAATAAATAACTATAACTAATCCTAAAACTAAATAATAAATCACATTAGGTAGTGATTCTTTTACTTATATTATCATTAAATAATTTTGATTCTACTTTTAATTACCTATTTATCACTAAAAGTGAGGCTGAAGGTATTATGCTTCTGAGATTTTTGAGGTATATTTGTAGGATGTTATAAATATTTCTAAGATCTGATTATAGTTTAAACTAGGTCAAAACAATAAGTATGCTGATTTTTGAGTATCTCTAGTATCCCTAGGGAAAATTTTCTAAGAATGTCTTCTAGAGACATTTATAGTACCAATTTTTGCATTTCTAAACTTTATTATTTTGTTCTCCTATATTTGTCCCTAGTATTCTTAGTATTCTTAGTAAAAAATAAAGTTCTAAAAAAAATTGAAACTTTTCTATGCTATATATGTAATTATTTTTTATGTTATATATTTGGTATATACATAATATATCTATGCTAAAAAAATAAAAAAAAAGTTAAGAAACCTGTTTTTTTAAGGATTTTAAAGACACTAGGAACACTAGGAACACATACCAAAAATATTTTCCAAAATTCTAAAAATGTTAAAAATCCTACTTTTAACATTTTTAAAAGTATTTTTAAAAAATTTTTCTAAAAATACTAGGGACAACTTTCTAAGGCCAGCTTTTTATCTTTATTTTATCAAGAGTTTTTTCTAATACTTCTGATATTTATATATTTTATAACATCTTATCCAACTTCTTTTAATGATAATATACTTTTAAAATTATAGAATAGTATTAGTCAAAATTAACCGAAATTTTTATTACATAATATTAATCTGCTATGCCTTAAGCTCTAAATATATTTTTAAAATCTTCCCAGTACTCTTGAACTCTAGTCTAGTAATTTGTTGGTTAAAGAATTAGAGGTATATTATGTATTATTTTGGACAACCAATTTAATTACCAAAAGTGCATCATTGTACAATTCAACTATTGCTTATTTGTTGCTGATATATTTATACTTATTTCATATCCTGGAAGTTGAATTATTAGAGTGCATTCATATTATATTTCTAATATATTTTCAAGCATATTAAAATGTGAAATAAAATGGATTTTTGTTGTCACTATACATGAAGTCGAAATGAAAACCCAAAAGTCGAAATGTTTCGACTTTGGAGGTCAAAGTCGAAATGAAAAG
>CAMKVN010000720.1:0-24704 GCA_946474995.1 Funneliformis geosporum
ATATATATCATATATCTAATAATTTATTAATATATTATATTTTATTATAGAATTTAGAAAAAAATGATGAATATCTCTGAATGATTGCTGATGTAGAGATCCAGTTATCTTGCATGAAAGCGTCTAATAAAAATCAAAGTTATTATTGATGTTCTGACATCTACTATGATGATTGATCCCGATCCTTTGACATGATGAGATGGAAAACAATTAAAACAAATAAATTTAATGGAAGATGAATGGAAATTAATAAATAAATTAGTAATCATTTTAGAAGATTTTGCTAAAGTAACCGAACATCTAGATGGAAGTACATATACAACAATTAGCTTAATGTACAGTATTTTGACGGTAATTAGTTATAAATTAATACCTAATGATTTTGATGATGTGGAAGTTGTAGATTTTACTAGTCCAAATACAGCCTTTGAGGATATTAGTTACGAAGATGTACCTGAGGATGAGAATATTACTGAACAACCTAAAAATAGAAAAATCTGTATTAATATACCACAAAACTGTACGAATCTTGAAAACCTTGTTAAAGCAGCATTGTATAAATCTATTAATCATTATTGAGAAATTTCATAAGAAGAGGGAATGTTGGCTGCTTTATTAGATCTACGATTTAAAGAATTAGAGTTTGCATCTAAATTATTACGTGATATAACTCATAAACAATTAAAGATTGCTTATCAAGATATGAAAAACTTAACTGAAGAAAATCAAGAAACCGAATTCAGACCTAATTTATCAAATTCTTTATTGGCAAGAATGTTCCAAAATGATTATATTTGTGTTGATGAGGTGGCTAATTATTTAGCTTTAGCCAAAATCCATTTTAATGATTGTCCTTTACTTTGGTGAAAAAATAACTCAACTCAATTTCCAGTATTATCAAAATTAGCAAAAAAGTACTTAGCAATTCCTGCTACCTCAACTTCAAGTGAGAGTCTTTTTAGCGAGGCTGGTAATGTTATGTCTATAAAAAGAACACAATTGGCACCAAATACATTGGAAAATTTGGTTTTTTGTAAGAAGAATTGGCGTTTAGCTGGAAGGGTTTTTCTATTAAGTAAATAGTATACCATATGATGTTAAATTTAGGAAATATAATTTTTTTATTGTTTTATGTTAATAAATTTAGGTATTAAATAAAGCATTTTATCTTGTATTATCCGAATAAATCTATGCGAATATATCCAGATTTATTTGATTTTTCATGGATAGTAATCCGTATCCGTGATAGAAGTCACAGATTACCTGATTACGGATAAATAGATATCTGGGTAAAATCACTAGTAACAGGTGAATTTTTACTATTGAACTTAGTAAAATAACTCTGCAGTCTCGGTTTTTATTAAGAAAATTTAGTAATAACCACTATCGCAGCTTCAGTTTACTAAAAAAACTTAGTAATAACCGCCAAAGCGGCTTCAGTTTACTAAAAAAACTTAGTAATAACCACTATTGCAACTTCGGTTTTACTAAGAAAATTTAGTAATAACTGCCATCTTGGCTTCATAACCATTTTATTATTAAAAAACATTTTCAAAGTTGTAGAGGCATTTTTTTACTAAGTTTCTTAATAAAAAAATGTTTCCGAAGCTGCAGAAGCATTTTTTATAGTAAAAAAACGTTTCTGAAGCTGCAGAAGCATTTTTACTATGTTTCTTAGTAAAATAGCATCTCCAAAGCTGTGGAGATATTTTTTTTACTATGTTTTCTTAGTAAAATAACGTCCCTAAAAGCCCTTAAGGCGTTTATTACTATGTTTTTCTTAGTAAAAAAGGTATTTTCAAAGCCGCGAAGGCATTTTTTACTATGTTTTTCTTAGTAAAAAAGGCATTTCCGAAGTTACGGAGGTACTTTTTGCTATATTTTCTTAGTAAAATAGCATCTCCGAAGCTGTGAAGGCATTTTTTACTATGTTTTCTTAGTAAAATAACGTCTCCGAAGCTGTGGAGGCATTTTTTACTATGTTTTTCTTAGTAAAAAAGGCATTTTTGAAGCTGCAAATGCACTTTTTACTATGGTTTTCTTAGTAAGAATCACTCCTGAAGCTTTGGAGATGGCTTTACTATTGATTCGAATCAAATCAAATATTTAAATACTTGTTTTAAATTTGATCGAATCGAATCAAAGATTAATTTGGATTTGATCAAATAAATCATTCTTTAATTTGAATTTGATCAAATCAAATATTCAAATATCAAATTGAATTGTGGAACCCTAGTTAAAGGTTACATTAGAAAATCAAAGATGGTTTTCCCCTTACCATCTTTGAAGGTTCAATTGATTATAATGTATCAGTGATCAGGATTTGAATCACTTTTGAAAAAATAGACCAATCTGGATTATACTAAACTGATAACTAATATTTATGACAGAAAAATTTGAAAAACTTTCCAATCACAAATTGACACACCTGATTCTTCGCATTTTTTTACATTATAAACTGCTGATTCCCATTTAAGAATTATGATAAATCTCAATTAGTTCTAACCATTCAAGTCATTAGCATATAGTAGTAATATCATATATAGTGTTATATGTAATCTTTTACATGAAGTTCAATTTAAAAAGAAAAATATATTAATACTTGAACTACTATTTAATTCTAAAGAGGTAACGTTACATCAAAAAAATTACTACTTTTCTCTGATAGCGGATAAATTATTAGAATTGTAAAATGAATATATTATACTAATCTTAATCAAATTTCTAAATGGAAAAAGAATTAGGTTAGCTGTCATTTGTTACTCAAATGATATTCCAGCTGTCAAAAAATTATGTGATCATATTTTAGTATTAACTGGCTACCATCGATATTACAAAATAAGCAAATACAAAAGGTAAAAAACCAAATTTTGTTGGATTCGAAAACATGGTTGATTGGTTTTAAGAATGAAACCTTAAAGAATATCTTAGAAATGCTGAAGGATGATAGCAATGCAAAATAAAAAATGAAAGAAAACAACATATTTCTGATATATACATATGTTAGTTAGAAATGTTATTTTAACCTGATTCAATATTTTATTATCGATCAAATGCATTGCTTTTTTCTAGGTATTGCTCATTGGATAATAAAAAGGTTATGATCTAATAAATTTGATTTTATATTATTAGAAGAATGAGAAAAATCATTAATCTACCTGCTGATTTGGATCAGATCCCAAATAAAATTTCAACTAAAGATAATTTTTCCAGCTTTACAGCTAATCAATGAAAGACTTTTATTTTAGTATATGCAACTTCATTATTATAGAATCTTTTGGATTTATCGAATAGAGAAATTTAGTTAATTTTATTAGAACTTACTTATTACTTGTATATTGAATAATTGACAACAATATATTAATTGAAGCTCATGCCCAATTGTTACAAGTAGCACATTTGGTTGAAAAATTATGTACCAGAGTTTATAATATCAATATATACACCTTTTGCTTCATATTATATTACTGAATGCTGTTATGATTATAGTTCCTTGTATTTATTCTGGTATTATTCGTTTGAAAGAATGAATGAAGTTTTAGGTAAGATTTCATATTGATTGTTATTAAATATTAAATAATTAAATATATGATTAAAAATTATTTAATTTTTTTTATGGGATCCCTTCTAAATAGTAAGTGACAAATCTAATTAGAACTTCTACGCATTATTATGCAAATCTATAGAATAGACGAATTAATTTCTAATTAATCAGATTGTTTAAAACTGGATAAGCTTTTAAATTGGTAAAGTCTTGTCTGACAGCTAGAAGTTTAATATTATATGATGAATTGGATTTTACAGAATCATACTGATTATACTGATTTATACAAATCTTTTATTATCTTAATAAAACTATTATCAGTAATGAGCTATTTCTGAGACAAATGCTTTTCCAAAAAAAAAGAATGTGTCTTTACCAGATAATATTTATGAATTATTAGTTCAATATTATAATAATGCATACAATATGAAGTTTGTAATAATAGTAGGTGCAGTTTTTGAAATATTAACAGAAGATCTCACAATATATGAGAAATTCACATATATTGGCGAAATTTATACAAAATGATAAGACGGCAAATATATTTTCTAGTGAAGTACAATACTATTTTGAACATTCACTTGACCTTTCAATAGATACAGTAACGCATCATTTAGCATTTGTAAAATAGCATTTACCAGCTTCTGACCAGCAAACAAGATTTTATTGTAAATCTAATATTGAAGAAGAATTATATAATATTGAGCTTTGGAAAGATGAATTCTATAAGATTAATAGAGATAATATCATTCTGGTTTATAATATTTATAGTCAATTTATGCTAAATGAATTTATAGTTGATGTATGAAATTCAAAAAAATATATGGCAGCCATATTTATTAATAAACAATTTTATTTGTAAATTTAATTATTTCTTATTAAATAGTTTTGTAACAATTGGTATTAAAGACGGGAACTGTAATTAATACATTGCAACTTTTAATGTTGTAACTTACGTTGCAATTAGTTTTAACCTATATATGTTGCAACTAATTTTAGCTTATGTTGCAACATTTTGTAAATTTGAAATCAATTGCTGTACCATCTTTAATTGGTATACTAATTTATAAATTTAAAATAATCAATAAAATTGAATAATTTTATAAATTAAAAACAATCGGTAAATTGAATAATTTATAAATTGGAAATAATCAGTAAATTTATTAATATAGAAACCAATCAGTAAATTCTAATTGAATAATAATCATCAATTGAATATTAAACTGATTAATAACTAATTATTAATTAAAACCGATTTGTTACTATTTAACATATAGTTTTAAATTTATTAAAATAAGTATAAAATTGGATTGAAAACCAATTTATCAGTTAGTAGTCATGTCAGATCACCTATTAAACACTAATTAAAATTTTGTGTAATGTTAATAATGAAAAATTAAGCATCTAATGCAATGTGATTTTATTCAAAGTAACTTGTTAATGAACCTTAAGGAATTTCTATTCTTATTGTTACTGCCTATACATTTCAGTATTTTTCTCTATAGTATGACACTTATATAAAAATTTTATATTAAACTAACTTTTTCTATTTTTTTAAACTTAACCCTGAGATGCAAGTTTATATGATTCTTAAATTCTAATTTAAATATATAATTATGTGTATTTTTTCAAATGCAAACAATTTACTTAGTCAATAAAAAGCATTTGGGAGCTGATCTATTAAAAGTGAGTTACGAGACATAATAAATCATATAATCCGTACCTCAATTTTAATAGAATACTACTCATTTAGAATAGTATTTTTTGCAGAAAATAGCTAATTTTTTATTTTATTAATTAATTAACTGATATCATAACATTATATAATAAAGAAATAACAAAAAATTTTATAAGATTTTATTTGTATTTATTTTCTGATAAAATTATTTGTCCTTATGATAATTCCACTATTCTTACACTTTTTTTACAGTCCAAACGTCTGATAAGTTCTCACGAATAGAAGCAATAGCATCATTTAAAAGGTTACTTTATATATTTTTAATGCACAAAAGATTGCAGTTTCATCCTCAGTAGTTCTATATTTAGTGTTTATTATCTTTCTTCATTTAGGCTGTGATTCAGTAGTGAGTGGTGTTTTGTTAGAAATTTGTCACTATTCTTGTTTTCTTTTCATTCTTCTTTTTGTTGTTATAATCTTTTGGTTTGTTCTAACAACTCCTATTGTTCTTCTACCCTGTGGATTTCAATGTTCTGTCTCTAAAACTTATTGATATATCGATTTTATTCATTCTAACCCATCTGGACAATAAGCAATCAATTAATCAAGTCCTTCTTTATGCAATTTTATGGGTTTGTATTTTTGAAATAATTTATGAGATAAGAGTCAGCTATTCTGAATACTGTTACAAGATCATTTATAAGTTCCTATAAAGATTCTTTACAAGATTTGACAGCTTATTCACTATAAGACACAGAATAGTCATTAAGGTACTCACTCATCAACAAATCTATTCTCTTCCTTTCATCTTAGGAAGCCTTTATTTGATCCCTAAGATTTTTTCATCAAATATATTCCCACAAATACTTTGCTTAACAAACTTACGTTAAAGGTTTCTAATGCTTTGTCAAATTTGAAATAAACATAACGTACATTGTTAAGATCCTCATCAATATCACAGGAAATTTTAAACATATTACAATACCACAATTTTTCTTCTAATTTAGAATGAATGGCAATGATACTGAGATAATGAGATATAGCAGTTATATAATTTAATTTGGCAGTACTTGCATAGAGAGGTTCCGCTGCAGATAATAAATTTCATTGTAGTTCAAAGTTTTCTACATGCATTCCCATTCAAGTATGCCTTTCATATTCCAGCCCACTTATAATATAAAATCACATCTAATGTATGTAAAATATTATATTTGTAATTATATTAATGACATTTTTTTTATTTGTAATTAAATACATTTTTAAGTAAAAAAACTAATTAATAATTCTGAAATGTTTGAATTTTTCTTAAAATATTTTCCAATGCATATATATCTTAAGATAAATATGTGAGCTATTTTTGATATCTATTATTTCGTAAAATTATATTCCTTTTTTAGTAATATAGATATTAATGGCTATTTTAACTATGACCCATAAAAGATCAAGTACTCGTGTGGTTGAATGATAATTAACTACAGATTCGAACTTGTCTAAAAACAGATGCCTAAATGAGATGCTAAACTTAGTAAACTATAATTGGAAAATAAAACTAATGAAATAGAGTAAAAGTCTTTTAACATATGCCACTGGTTAAGAAGTGGCCTTATATTTGACCATTTTATCTGACATTTGATTAAATGACGAAAAATAGTTTCATCTGCGACAATGTCCAAAAAAGAATGATTTTCTAACACAAAATCTTCTTTATACATTTCAGCTATGTATAAAATCTCTTCATCTGAATTTAGACTGGCGTCTGATTCTAAGATTACAATATTAGGAGAGGTCCTAAGACATCCATAATCTAATTTAGTAAATTTAGTATGTTTGACAGTTTCTGTATCGAAATTTGTTTTGTAAACTAATTCTTTATTGATTTTATTGAAATCTAATAATTTCTAAATAACTTGCTGAAATATATTCAATGTTTTATTAATACCTTGATTCATTTTGAACAACGGAGTTTCAGCTATTAACTCAATAATTTCCTTTGGTCTAGTTTCTATTTCAATTGGCAATTAAGCTTGAAATATCATCCTTAGAGTAGCATGTGAATTATCATGTATTATATCATAAATATTGCCAAATTTGAAACTTTTCCTTAAAATCAATATTATTGATGATTGCTAAATTCCAAACGTATTTACCTTGAATGAAATAACTTGATAGATTAGATTTTTCCATTCAAACTTTTGCAAGCTTTCGTTCATATCGATCAGTGTGTGATATTATATAATAAACTAATAGTAGCTATTGAAAGAAATCCAATAATTATGACATATGACTAAGACTAGCTAAAACTCAAGAAATCCAAATTGTCAGGTGAGAAAAGGCAATTTCTATTAATATTGATGTCAAAAATGTCACAATTTTTATTATCTGTCTAGAAAGTAAAATTTTTGATAAATTGTTACGTTTTTTTTACTGTCAATTACATATTGTATTCTTTTTTTGATATAATTTATCAATTATTCCAGAGAAGAAATTGTTTAAAAATTCAAAAAACCCATCATAATACTCCTGAATTATTTTTGAAGATTCTAATGTGAGTTTGTTAATGTTTATATCTAACTGTGAGTTCTATAATTTTCATCTAAATGTACATCTGAATTCCTGAAAATAATTACAAATAATCAATAAAAATTTTTTCTCTATAAATACTATTGACTAGAATAAAAATATATATTATCTCAAAATCGTTTATTTTCAATTTTTTTTCAAATTTTTTTATTTTTTTTTTAAAAGTTTCTATAAAAATTATTTTTATCATAATTAGATTAAGTGTTTTGTTTAAAGAAATTTTTAGATTTGTTGATGCATTAGTGGTTTTAATGGTTGTAATTTTAATAGAATCTGCTTGGTTAGATAAGGTAAATAGTTTATTAATAAAAGAAAGAAAAGTTTTGAGCATCTCAATTAACAAATTTTTTTAATTTTATCATACCTGTTTATGTAATATTAATTAACCAATAGCCTAAAACTCAAGTCCTTTTGTTATATCTTCTTCATGTGAATTTTCGGTAATATATGTTATTGCCTTTTTCCTCTTCCAGAACGATAATAAATGTGCCTACCCAAATTCTCATAACATAAATAACAAATATATTGAGATTTTATAATGTCAAATGTATATTTACATAAGAGCGGATATACTTGTAATGTTTTACACACATATTAACCAATACAAGGTATTTGAATATTTTGGTTATTCAAATTCTAAGAGTGTATAGCATACCCTGCACCTCGCAAATAATAAGTCACATATTTATTACAAAAAATATACTGATGCCATTGAATAATTCCTTGATTAAAAACTTTCAATTGTTTATTTTGTGATTTATGCAAATATTTATTATTAAATTGAAAATGAGAATTACATACTCCTAATCTTGATAAAATGCATCTACTTCTTTAATAGCATCTCTATCAACTTGTCATGTACCAAATAAATTATATAATAGCCTTGATTTTGTTAAATCCTTATATTGTTTGAATTTTACCTTTAACAAAATTAATAACTACATATGATGTTGGTTCAATATTTTTCAAATTATCTATAGTTTTTTTTTTCAACAGTTTCATATTCATATTACTCATTTTCTTCAAAATCTTCAAGATCTATATTGCCAGTATTGTTATTATTATATATTTCTTCCTCTTCTTTAAACTCTCTATTACAATCGTATTTTTCTGTAAAAAATAAAGAAGAAGGAAAGGAAAAATTTCATATTTTTATTTTAACATTGGATTTTCCTCCTTGTTAAAAAATGGGTAACTTGAAAACGGAAATGCAAGTTATTTAAGACTTCATTTGCTAAAATAAAGATAAAAACCATCTTTTTATCTCATTATATCACTTTTCCTATATTATAGACTATGGTTAAATGGCATTTATATATGTTAGAATATTATCAAGTTTGGCAATTTTTCATTTACAATATATGTTGTTTATAGTAAAAGTTGCTATAATTTATTATGTAAAATTTTTTTATATAGCTAATAATTATAATTAAGGTATTAATTGATTCATACCCAATTGTAATATCTACTGATTTCTATCTATTGATTACTGATCAAAAAATAGTAATCAATTAGAAAAGTACCTGTAACATCCTAATTTTTAATATCATACATAATGATATGAAGAATATCATCTTGAGAAATGTTGAATTATCAATGATAAGAAGTTATATTTCTTTTCTTACTCCTTTCATTATGATGTCTTTAGTCATCTATTTGTTGATGCGTTGAAGATCTTTTAGGTATCCTATTATAGAAAGCTGATAATATCTCAGATTCAGTTATTAAATAAGTCAAAAAGAATATCAGCGGATAAAAGATTTAAAGAAAGTAGACTTGGAACTGTGTGAGTTTGGATACTTGAATATTCTTAATCTAGGCTGGAAAGCCTGGGGGAAGACTTTCAAATAAAACTTTTATTATACTAGTAATTAATGTTTCATCATATTGATATTTGTTTTCGATTTTATAATTAAATAAAACATTATAATATTTACCTAGTCAAGTTGGAGAATAAGGTCATTTTTTTAAAAATACTTGATGATATTATTAATTTGAATGGTCTTTTATTTGTTAGATCTTACTGATATGAAGGTTTTGGTATTTTCTGTTAACTTTGAATTATCAGAACCTGCTGATTTAGTGTTTTTTGACTACTTAGATTTAGTGCTGAAAATTGTCAATATAATGTTTCTTGGCTACTAAAAGATGTTAAAGTTATTATCAGAACTTGATGACATATTTTTTGATCACTTGAAGGTATCAAAGTTGTTATCAGAATCTGCTGACATGTTTCTTGCTACTTAAAGATGTCAAAGTTATTATCAAAATCTGCTGACGAGAAGTATCTGCTATTTATTAGCTACTAAAAGTTTCTGTTACTCTCTGAAATTTTTGTTAACACATCATTTTCTGATGACATGATAGTTGATGATGTTCTACTACAATCTTTTTTAACCCATATTTTTAGTCATATTTGTGATGAAATATTAGTGAAAAAATGAGAAAGAAAGAAAAATAATATTGGTAAAGAGAGACGAAATATTATTTGTAAAAAAAGTGAAAAAATAATATATGTGAAAAAGAGATGAAATATTATTTTTAGTGAAAGAGAAATAAAAATTATTTTTGACGAAAAAGAAACAAAATATTAGCTGTAAGAAAGTGAGAAACTTTATTAGTGAAAGAGATTTAAATTTTATTAGTAAGAAATATCGAAGAATTTGATTAAAAACAGTTTGAGAAAAATAAGTTTTTTTATAAGCTTTTAGTTAGAAAAGCATTACATAATATTAGAATTTATTTTCATATTATTGCAAACAAACCCTTTGTTTCAAAAAAATATGTATTAGCTCGTATTAGATAGTATAAAAAATTATAAAAAAAAGCTGATTATTAGACAAATTATTTTCTCAGATAAGTCAAGTGTTGAGATTGAAAAATAGTCATAACAAATAAGAGTTTAGAAAAGTAAAGGTAAAAGGTTTAATATTGAGTGTATGACATTTACTTTTAAAAGTAGACAAAAATCAGTTATGATTTGAAGGTATTTTGCGAGAGAGATAAAAAGACCATAATTTTTTGTGATAAAATCAAAGAAGGAAATGAAAAAATTAACTTATATTAAAAAATTCTAAGTTCATACTACAGTCGGACCTCTATATACTGATATTTTATATACCAATATACTATTAAAAACTTTATATACTGATAAAATTTTATTTATCCACTATACTTGAGATCATATAAATATCGGTATAATTTGATATAATGATATTTTTAAAAAAAAATTTTATATGTTCTGACATATCATTATATAGAGGTTTGTCTGTACTTCCATTTTATTATACAGTTTATGAACTAACAGGTAGAGCTGTAATTTTTTAACAGAATAATATATCTATTTATACTGTGAAAATAACTAAAGAATAGATAAAGGAAAATAAAATTAAAACTATTGATTAGCCAACAAATTTACTTGATTTAAATTCAATAGAGAATATTTAGAAGCAGCAGTTAAAAGACAATATTTAGAATCATAAGACCTTTTCAAGAAATGTAAATGAACTCAAAGTTGTACTAAAGAGAAAAAAAGATTAGTTCATTTTTGAAGAGATTGTTGCCTCAATATCACAAAGAATTAATGCAGTACTAGAAGCAAGAGAAGGTCGTACACATTATTAGTTGTTTAAATTTCTTTTTATATGTAGAGTTTATAAAAATAAATAAAGTTTTTGTCATTTTTTGCATTAATTTTTAATCAGGCATCACTTTCGGAGGTAATTGTACATATATTTGATATTATCTAATTTAGGTTTTATAAAAAATCTTGTTTTTTCAAATTGATATATTAAAGAATCTAAACTATGTTTAAAGTATTTATTAAATATTTATAATAATAAAGATTATAGAATTTGATCTATTTTTTGATTATATAAGAAAAATTGCCATTATAGTTTGTTTAATAAATTTTAATGATTTGTATTTAATTTTCTTTTATATTTTATTATATACATTTTCATAATGATATTTAATTACTTATTTCTTTCATTTAGATTGTATTTTTTTTTGATCTTTCTTTAAAATCTTGTTGATAAACACACTTTTTAATATGTTTAAAAACATTATTCAAGTATAAAAAAATATATTAACTTTTAATATCAGAGATGAAATATTAATATTTATATTAAAATTACCTTTATAATCATCATTACAGTCACTATCATTAGATATATTTTCAATAAATTCTTATCAAAAACTTTATTATCTAAATTATCACTTAACATATATTCAGAATCACCTTATTTTTAGTTGCAACAAGAAAAAAAATATATAAATAAAGGGAAAAAAGGAGATAAAGGAGAAAGTATATAAGAAAAAAAAGAGAAAAGCAAGAAAGAATAAATAACAAATAAGTTTATTTATTAAGAATCAAAATACATGATAATATGAAAAGTTTAAATTCAAGTGCATTTCAAAAAATGCTATGCATAGATATTTATTACATATCAACTAAAAATAATTTTAATAAATTTTGATATACATACACATCAAAATTACTATGCATAAGATACAATTTATATATCCTGAAACTAGTGAAGAATTATTTAATTGAATATAAATCATCAATAAAATAATAAGCAACTTTATTTAGACATATTTTAGGTCATATTTGACTTAATGATCATGTTTATAACATGATTCTAAACATGTTAATAAATTAGTAATTAATTGATTAGAATAACAAAATAATTAATTAACAATTTAAATCATAAAATATAATGAAAATTTTATCTGAAAATAAAAATGATGAAAAAAAAACAGGTTTGTCTATGTGATTTGTATAATGACAAAAATAATAATGTTGATTTTTGCAGTCTATAAATCATATTAGGTGTTTTATTTACCTCTCTTTTTATGAGGAGATATCACAATTCGTCGAATATTCAAATCGATTCTACATTCTGTTGCATGTGACACGTTATTTCAGGTCACATGATAAGACTTGAATTAACTTCGCCTTATGTCGATTCATAAGGACTTATAAAAAATTATCATAATATTCATTCGTATAAGTATATAATTATATGCAGCATATATGCCATCCTTCCATACCCTTTGTGGACATTCATCTAGCGACCAACTTGCAATCGGTCCAAAAAAAAGAATTTTTTTTTGTATAGAATTGACTCGGGAAATTTGTTAAAAAATATTCTGATTGGATTGTTGAATTCGTACCACTTAATGAACTTCTTAATATAAATACGCGCTTTTTTCAATCAAAATTCAAAGTCCGACCTTTCTCTTTATTATCTTATTATATATATGTACAGTATATATAATAATAATATACATAAAAAAAAAAAAATGAATAAATGAATTCTGATCTAGTAGATAATTTGTAAAGTATTCTCCTTCTTGCCTTGTTTATGACTATTACGATAAGAATATGTCCGCTTGGACGGCCAACAAAAAAAAACCGGGTTGACAGTGGCCAATTCAATTATCGACAGTCGAATAAATAATAAATAAAAGGATGCGAGGTTTTAAAGGTTTTTATCAGTTCCTTTACCTTTCTATTTTTTTTTTTTTACCTTTTTTTTTTTTCGTAGACTTTTAAGTAACGAAACTTTTCTGATATGTTGGGGGAATAAAAAAAACGTGCGTATCGCATATTATTTAAGGTTCACATGACACATGCTATACAGGGAAAAAAACGCGTTCAAAGTTACAAAAATGAGCACGAGTACAAATTTAGTTAGTGATTTTGCGTTTCCTGTGAAAATCTTATACTAACCAGACATCAATACGCGTTTTGTTTGCAAACGACGCGTTATTTCATATTCAAACGCGTAAATTTAAACAACTTCTTTAGGGTACACCCCCATTTATGATTAAATTTATTTAAACCCTTCACTTCCTTCCCTTTTAATTGATTTCCTTTTTTTTGCGAATATTTACACATCACTCTCGAAAAAATAAATATTACATGTTGCATCTAACATTTTCTCTAACACTCTAACACTCTATCTATCACTAAAAAATCTTGTGAACTATACCAGCTTACCAAACCAACAAAAAAAAAAAAAGAAAAAAAAAATGTCTGCTACAAGTAATAACTCAATCTTCTTCTCGTCCCTTGATGATGTTTCTTTACCCCCTCTGAAGGAGCTTGATACACAACAAGAACAGCCAAAGTCCTTTCCTGTCCTTTTACAACCTGAAGTTCAAAGACTTACTTCCTTCTCACTGTTAGGGAAGACACAAGGCTGTCCAAAAACTTTCTTGATTCAAGAACTTGACTTTAGTTTAGTATCAAATACGGCTTTAAAACCATATAATGAACGTACTTCTATTGTAATTGACCAAGCATGGGCTCATACGTCAACGACATATCAAGTACCATCTTCATACGATGACAAAAATTTATCTGATCAAGACGTGTGGGGAACTCTAATGTTTAATTCATCTCAAGAAACAACACCCGTATCACAACGTTATTCACATTCCGAAATTTCAGCGGCAACTACCCCTCGGTCGTTCAATCAACGTCTAAGACAAGAATCATATAATAAGGAGAATGATTCAGAGAATAAAGAATTTCCATGCACCGAGTGTGATAAGATATATAGGGGAAAGAATGCGCGCTCAATTTTGCGCAGACACCTTAAAGATAAACACAAGATCGAACAACCAAGAGGTACACGATGGGATAATGACCCAAATCGTCCTAAAACGGATGAAGAACGACGACAGAGAATGTTAGAGTCAAAGCGAAGGTAAATGATTATTTGAAATAATATATAATCTCATTTGGATTTTTACTCAATGATTTTTTTTTTTATATTTAAATTCAAAATTATAGATCCGCATTAAAGGCTCGTGAAAGGAAGAACAATCAAAAGGCCATGCTGCAACATTCTAACAATATTAACCACAACCATCCAAGATTCTGTCGCGATCTTTATCCTTCTTCAAAAGCAGAACTCTCATTAATTTTGTCCCCACCACACACACCAACTACAACTGACTGTGGCCGAAATTTATGTTCGTCACCAGCTCACTACCACATTAATAAGATTCATTAAGATGTTCTTGACGGATATTCTTTTTTAAAAATTTTGTGGCAAAAGGAGGGATATGAAAAAAATTAAATTTCATTTTCTTCCCTTTTTTTTTCTTTTTCTTTTTTTTTTTTTTTTTATTTGCATTAACAATATTAATTGTGTTCTTTCTCAAATTTTATATTTCTTTTTTTTTTTTCGCTTGATAATTGTAAAAAAATTTTAAAAATTAATATAATAATATAATAAAACGCGTCTGATGCTCTTGTGAAAAATTTATAAGATTCCAAATTCCAATTGTAATGAATGATATTTCATCTAAAAGCTGCTAAAAAAAAAAATTTTCATGATGTCACTCGTGTAATGGTAACCATGACCAATCAGAATTCTCTTTCATTTTGATTGTTTAAAGAATTTATTAACATCTCCCTTTCTTTGATATAAATTTCACATGCCAATACTATCATCAATCTTTGCTTCAATGTCTCTGTTGTTGATTAGACTTCATCCTTATGTTCAAGGAACGTTAATAACGAAAAAAGAAAACTTGGACTTCAATTGGCAAACTCGAATACACTTGATCATGGAAAATTTTTTTTTTGTAAAAAAAAAAAAAAAAAAAAAAAAAAATATAAATAAATAATCATATATAATCATTTCATAAGACACTACCATGAATTTATTTCCATTAAATAGAAAACGAAAAAAAACTAGAATATTGAATAATAAAAGTTTTCTAATCTAACAATCAGCTTTTTGCAAGAATACAATACCAATCCCTTAGATTAAGATACAAATTACCTTTATTACGATGAGTACATAAAAACTATAAACATTGATTAAGGAAATGTATAATAATATTGAATTTCATTTAACGACTCTTTGCAGAAACTTTCTGTTGAGCACCACGAGCTTGTTGTTTAGAAATTTTAGATGCTCCACGACTAGCAACTTGAGCGAGCTTTTTATAATAAAAATCAATAAATATATCCGTTAAAGACAAAACCGATTTTCAGAATTCATTTCGAATTAAAAAAATTCAAATCTCTCATTACCTTTGCCTTTTCAGCTTTTCTCTTTGCTTGTTCGGCTTTCTTCTTCTCTCTACTTTCACGAACAGCTTCAGCTCTAGCAGCTTCTCTTACTTCAGGTTTTTGATTACGTTTAGCTTTTATCGCTTCCCATGATGCACCAACAACAGCTCTTTGATGTTTTACTGCACGACGTGTACGTTTTTTCGCAATTTCTTCAGTAATACCTTTTTTATGCATACGACGATAGACTGTTGTCCAACTAATTTTACGAGGATTCTTTCGTTGTAAGAAAAGGGATTCTGATTTTGATCCGACAAATCGATAGCTCTAATAATCAAAAAAAAAATATATAATTCATAAAAAACTTTTTTTTTTTTTTTGAAGGCTCATTCGTGATTAAAAAGACGATTTCATTCCTTAAAGAATGAAATTTGACAAGATCAATTAGAACAAAAATAATAAAATAATCCTGCGCATGATTATTTCTTTTTATATATATCCATCATAATCATTTTATTCAATCCATCTGCAAAAAAAAATAATTTATCCATTAAAAACTTTTGAATCCTAACCCTATTATCTATCCGGACATAAAGTTTGCCTTTTCCCGGATAGATCTTGTTGCCAGTGAAGGAATCACTTTCGATTCTAAAATGAAAATTTTTTTCAAGGAAAAAACTCATTTAGTTTGATTCTTATTTTTTTTTTTTTTGGTTTCATTTTTTTCCAACTCCTTTTTATTTCGATCAAAAAAAACTATATAAGAATTAACTCATTTCATACTTCATGTTGATAGCCGATAATATTGAATTTTTTTGTAGAAATTTTTTGTTAAAAAATATGAAATCAATAGCTATACATAAAATGTTGAATGAATCACATGACTTTCCATCACAAAAAAATTATAAAAAAGCGATCACATGATACTTTCACCCTCGCGTAAAGTTTTATTTCTCAGGTTTTTTAAGTTAATCCCTACCACTTAAAGATTTATACAAACCTTTGAGATTTTATATTTATTGATCCATTTACAAAGTGAACGTTGAATAAACGATATCAAATGATCGACGTCTCACGCGAATGGATTGTAGTATTATTACTTGTTTGAAAACAGATTCATGTTTATTTTAATCGAACATTTTCCAAGTGGAATCTTAAAGACTTCTTAAAGAATTGTGGGCTTGAAGGTATAGGTGGCAAAATAATTATTTATCTTAAATCTCTTGAGGCCATCGCAAAGGGGTTGCTTGCGAGTTATAGAGTGGTTATTCTATTTTTTAAAACTATAGAATTTAGTAGCGTGTGTGGGATCTCGAGGGTCTCGTATCATTCAAGCCTTAAGGGCGAGCTACAAAGTTAGTATTGGTGTGTGGGCAATCTCGAGGATTGTGTTTCGTTCAAGGCTCAAGTCTGACCTGGCGGTATATATTGACAAATACATTAATCGAGAATGTTACTAATTTACCAAATTTACGCGTTAGGTCTCTCGACAAGATCGGATTATTGCTCAAAGGAAAATAGTAAAATGACTAATGGAACTTCGACTTCGATGTACTTTTACGGAGAACAACCCTAAAAATGAGAGTAACCAATACCACATGCAAGAAACGTTAATCAAAAGCCAAAAAAAAAGTGAGTCCAATTAAGAATATAGTCATTAATTTCAAGGTTAATTACTTATAATTTCCATTAGGAGGGTTAACCTTCCTCTACAATGCTTAGGAAGACAAAAAGAGTATGTACATCGAAACAGACACGGATTCCGACGAAGGTGTGAAGCTTAAGAAGGCAATAAGTATGTTAATGCGTATCTACCGGGGGGTGGGGGACAAAAATATTGCACGGCTTAAAAATAAAAATTTAAATAAATTTTTTATAAGTTACTAGCCATGTGATTTTTATACCGAATAGGTTAGCAGTTGCTTTAAAGGGTTATTTGTTTATTGTTTTGATTAAATGTGTAGCAATTAATAAATTCACTTTTTAAAAAAACCAAAATTTTCACCTTTGCGCATAAACACGTGATGGGCCTCGCTAAAGAATTAACTAAGGGAGGCATAATAACAGCCAATAAATTGGGTCACATAAATTCAGAGATTGCAAAAGCTGTAGGATGTCATCAAACAACTGTTTCAAGATATCTTGCAGCTTATAAATCAGGAGAACCTTTTAAAAAATGATCAGGTCGACCATGCTTAATCGATAATCAAGGAAGGCAAAAATTAAAGGCTGAAGTTCTTAAAAACAAAGAATTGAAATGGAAAAATTTAGCAGATATTACTAAAATAATTTCTGCTAAAAACAATAAAACAATCTCTAAAAGAACTATTCGCTGTGCATTTCATGAGGAAAATGTGTCTTTTTGTATTCCTCGAAAGAAACCTTTAATTTCAGCAATTAACAAGACTAAAAGGCTTGCATGGGCAATAAAAAGAAAAGATTGGACCATTGAAGACTGGAAAAAAATAGTCTAGACAGACGAGTCAACTTTTTCTCAATTTCACAAATCTGGATGGGGACGAGTGTGGCGAAAACCAAGAGAGGAATTTCATAAAGATTGTATTGCATCAACAGTAAAACATTCTTCACAAAGGATGTTTTAGGTATGTTTTTCCTTTTTAAAGTTGGGACCCATTATACCATTTAAAGGTTCAGTTACTGGAGAAGTTTACAAAGGTATTCTTGCCATTTATGCAGTTCTAATGTTCAAGGAATTTTCCCGAAAAACAAAAAAAAATTATTTTTCAGGAAGACAATATGCCAGTTTATACTTTGAAGGTTGTACGAGAGTTTTTGCTTTCTCAAAAGGTACATTTACTTTCATAGCTTACTCAAAGTCCTGATCTTAACCCAATTGAGAATATGTGGTCTATAGTTGAGGTAGAGATTCGAAAATGCAATCCTCAACCTTCAAGCATTCCTGAGCTTGAAAAGGCGGTAAAAGAAGCGTGGAATGTGATATCACAAAAAGAGTACCGAAACTTGGTGCGATCAATGCCAAATAGAATTCAGTCTGTGATCACCGCCAATGGAAGACATACTAAATATTAATGTCAGTTTTCAAAAAATAAAATAATTGTATGTTTTTGTAAAAAATAAAAAATTATTGAAAAAATAAAAGCGTGCAATACTTTTGTCTCTCCCCCCCCGATACTTATTGATATAAATAAAGGCTTATAAAAGTCTAGATAAAAAATCAAATCCAGTGATCTATCTCATTCATGGTAACAATATTTAAAATATAGCAATAATTGATAATATTAATTTTAAAAAAAAGTTTTAATTTAGTAATATTTAAAATATTATATGAAATATATATACCACTCTAGAAATAATATAGTTTTATTATTAATTAAAGTAAAAATCAGTTTGGAAGAAGTTGTTAAATTAATAGCTAAACTCTATTATTTGAAATAAATTAAAGTAATCAAAGTATTAATAAAATACTAATTATATTTAGTAAGTTATTTATTAATTGTTAAATTTTAAAAACATTAATGAAGAATTAGTTTATAATACAAATTTTGATGCAGAAAATATTAAACACATCATACTTATTAGGTTAGATTATGGATGTCTTGGACTCCTTTTAACATTGTAATCTTGGAATTTGATGGCAATCCTAATTAAGACAAGGAGATTTTACATGTAACAAAAATGTATAAAGGAGATTTCATATTAAAAAGTCATTTTTTTTTAAATATTATAACAGATGAAGCTATTTTTCATTGATTAATTAGATATCAGTCAAAATAATCAAATATAAGGCCTCTCCTTAATCAGATTTTTATTCTGTTTTATTAGTTTTATTTTCTAGTTATGGTTTATTAAGTTTAGTCTCATGTTTAGATATTTATTTTTAGACAAATTTGTTGATTATCGTTCAATTGTATAAATACTTGATCTCTTATGGATTGCTGTAAAAATAACTATTAATGTTTATATTTGCAAAAAGAAATTTTACTTCATGAAATAATGGATATTGAAAATGGCTTACATATTTATCTTAAGCATATTTGTTAAATTATTTATTAATAAAAAAAATTTTATATTTTATTATTTAAATTGTAAACAATTGGCTTTTTTTTCAATTGCAAATATATATCAAAATATATACAAGGTATGGTATCTATATTATAAATTGGCTGAAATATAAAAGATGTATAAATTAGGAATGTATGTAGGAAATTTAACTTGTAACGAGATTTAATGTCTACAGCAGGATTTCTTTATACAAGCATAATAAAATTTAACTATACAATAGCCATAGCTTATTATTATCTTAGCAAAATAGTAGCATATCCTAAATTAGAAGAAAAGTTGCATTACTATAATACTTCCTATAATATTGATGAAGTTCCTAATAATACATGCTATACTTGTTTTGGATTTGATGAAATCTTAGAAGCCTTTGAGGTGAAATTCATTAAACAAAATATTAGCGAAAATGTGTTTAATGAAAAAATCAAATAAAAATCTCTTAGGATGAAAGGGAAAGGATTGATTTATTAATTAGTGAATATTTTAATGACTGTTTAGTTTATGGGCTATCAATCATGAAGGAATTTTTATAAGAGCTTGTAAATGATCTTGTAATAGTGTTTGGAATGATTGACCCCCTATCTCATAAACTATTTCAAGAATATATGCCTATCAGAAAGGGCTTGATAAGCTGAAAGCCTGTTATCCAGATGGTTAGAATGAATAAAAATAGTATATTATGACAGGAAGTCTTAGAGATAGAGCATAAAATCTACAGCATAGAAGAGTAACAGATGTTGTTAAGACAAAACTAAAAGATTATAATAGTAAAAAACGATCAAGAGATGAGGCTAAAAAGAGAATAAGAGCAGCTGCAAAACCTACACAACCAATGGCAAAATATTCAAATGAAAAACTACTTACTACTGAATTACCATCCAAACGAAGAAAAATTACAGGTACAAAACATAAAACTACTGAAGATGAAACGGCAATTCTTTGTGCATTGAAAGTATACAAAATTAACCTTTCAGATGATGCCATTGTATTGCTTCCGTTCGTAAGAATTTGTCAGAAATTTAGACTGTAAAAAAGGTGTGGGAATGGTGGTGGAATTATCATAAAAATTAGTGAATTGCTAAAATCAATTTTTATCATTAGAAAATAAATTTGATTTTTATAAAGGTAGTACTGGTTTATTAATTGCTAAAATAAAATTTGCCATTTGACTATCCTAAACGCTAATTGACGCCTAAGTAAATCGATTGTGCTTGAAAAACTACATATAGTTACATGTTTAAAAGATTGCATCTCAGGATCTCAGGGTCAAAACCAAAAAAATAAGGTAAAGTTGGTCCAATATAAAGTTTTTATACAAGTATCATACTATAATGAAAAACATTGAAATTTATAGACAGAAACCTTAATAAAGACCAAAGTTTCCTAAGCTACACTTGCGAATTACTTGAAATAAAACTTCGTTTGTTTATTTCTACATTTTAATGTTACACAAAATTTTATTATTAAAAGTTATACTAAAAAAAAAAAAATTTACTTAATGAAGTTTATTTTTTGTTAGTGTAATGAAAATAAATTTTTATTAAATAATTAACTTATATTACAATGTACAAACCAATTCATTCTTTTACTAAAATGCAAAATTTACAAAATTGAAACATTATATAATGAGATGAGATTAAGTTTAGTAGAGACCAACCATATTTTATCGAGGTCTCGTTAGGAATGAAAAAATATATATATACATTTTTTCATTTTATTTTATAAACTGCAAAGGATTAATGATAAAAAATAAAAATTACTTTTTTTAATACTCAACGTAATAGGAATTCGGAAGTATATTTCAGTTGTATTATGGAATTCCTATCCACAATAATTCACAAATTAAAAAAATAATGGTCCGAATTTAGAACTAGAGGCAAATCTAATATTAATTAAATACAAGGTTCATTAAATAGTTTAAATATTTCTAAACTCTGCAACAAAAGTCAAAGATGCCAAACATAATTTCCTAGATTTAATACATGTTACCCTCCAATAATACCTTCATGCTTCTGCTATTTCTGATTCACGACAAAGTTCTCGGCTTTTTGGATTATGCTTATGTCGTCTAAGTGCGTCCAATCTATTAATGTATAAAAATATTAAGTTTACATGAAATAACTCAGAAAAATTGATCAAATTAATTAAACAAACCTCGAAAATAATTTGGCGCATCCAAGACACTTATATGGCTTAGCATTTTCGTGGATTTTTTGATGCCGTTTTAAGTCATGATTTCTCGCAAATGCCGCATCACAACAAACACACTTATATGGTCGATCATTTGAATGTGTACGTTGATGTGATTTAAGATTGTATAATCGAGCAAAAGTTTTATTACATTGCGGATGTGAACACGAATATCCTGTATATAAAGGTTGCTCCGTTCTGAGAGAATTTTGACCAGAATCTGAATCTGAAGTTGTCGATTTTTTCCGTCGTTTAGCTGGACGTGAATTTTTGGTATCGTCTATATTCTCACTAGAGTGTACGGATCGTGGCGTCACATTTGTACTTTCGTTAGAAAGGATAAAAGTTTCTGGTCCCGCTGAATAAGGTACATTAGAGTAATCATTCTGATAGAAATATTGAGGATTTTCAGCCATCGCCGTTATTAATAAATCTGCAGACAACCCTTCATTGGATGAGCCACCAATTTGTTGAGTTTCATTAGTCTCTTGGTTAAGAAATCCTTCAGTTTCATCATCATCTATCGAATGTTTACAATTTGGTGACTGTGTCGACGAAGGTACATCATTTAGATGATTATCCTCATTTGACATTGTTACAGGAAGAATAGTTGTAGGATCTACGACACTACTCCAATCAATTGAAATATTTACATTCGCATCTGTCGCATCTGCGTAAGTCATCTTTTGAGCAATTTCTCCCCAATCAGTATCAAAATATGGATGACCTAATAATGTTTCTTCTATTTCTTCCTCTTGGAGAGAATTTGATTCGCCACTATTAAGTGATAAAATAATGTCCCAACGTTCTTTACATTGATTTTCTGTGCGTCCAGAAATAGTAGAAGCTATATCTTCCCATTTTCCATATCCAAAGTTATTAACACCAGATTTTAACAATTCATCTTCTTCAGAAGTCCATTCAGGACCATTATAATATGTATGGTTAGTTTCTGACATTGTACCTGCTACTGAAGTTTGCTGTGATAATACAGCTTCAACAAGACTACCTACAATATCTAAATCTGATCGAGAACCTGTATCTGAAGTATCATTTCCATCTTCTGAAGAGGCCGGAGTAGAATCATCTGGAACATTTGCAAGTCCTAATAATTGTAAGACTTGTGCGGCAGCTGTTTGTTCTTCTAAATCATCCAATTGTTCTGTATTGGTTTCGACCGCTATATCAAAATTGTCTTTCTTAACTTCTGAATAAATTTTTGCTTTATTTTCATTTGAACTAGAATCATCATCAATTACTTGATCTAAGGTTTCATCAATAGATTTTTGGGTATCAGCAGGAGATTTAATTTGAGACATTGACCTCGTTATTCGTCTCTTCATAATTTTTTTTTTCATTTCTGGTTTGCCACCAATGTCTTGTTTTGCAGACGAGTCGTTACCACCCGTCGGCATGGTGGCAAAGTCTTGAAAGAGATTAGTTTCAATCCACGCGTTTATTGTTTGACTTGGTGGCACCATGCCTCCCTCGAGGCTTTGAGAAATTGAAGACAGTTTGCTTATAAAAATTTAAATCAATTTCGATTAGTTAAAATAAAATAATATTTTAATACCTATAATTACTAACTAATTTCAAATTTCCGAAAAATTCGAAATGGTTAGATTCCACATTCACTTTTTAGCTTTTAAACAGAGAATTGATAGATTTAAAAGGAACTAGGTCAAAGGATTGGATTCCGAGGGAGAGAAAAATAAAAGAGAGAAAAAAAAAAATATAACTTTATAATAATTAGGCTCCTTTTTTTTGTTTTTTTGTAAGAGAGAGAGTTGTAGCGGCTTAGCTCTGAAAAGCTCAGAGGCTTTGATGCCTTGTATTGTGGCTTAGAAAATTACTTAAAGGAATTTCTTCCTGATTTGGCCCACCAAATTTGATGATCAACATAAACTGTAATTGGCTAGTAACTTACTAATTGGATTAATTTTAAAAATTGATTATAATATTATATGATTTATATAATATACAATATTTTCTACGAAATAAACAAATTAATAATATATATTATATAAGAAAAAAATTTTTAAACTTTTAAAAATATTTTTATTAAAGGCTTAATCTTTTATCATTATTAATATAACTATTATAGATTTCTTAAATTTGCAACTTTAAAGTTATATTTTTCATTCATAAACAAAAATTTTGAATATGGGATATTAGTAAAAAAAATGAGATTCTAAGACTTATTATCTATTTTAAGTATTTTTTTTGCCAAGTGATGCATAAGCAGAGTGCCTATTAACATAAAAACTTCCTTTAAAAAGCTAAATACCAGAACAAGTCTCTTAAAGTTTCAACACTAAGACATTTAAGCCTCAATAAGATAACTATCTGATTTATAACTATTCTTAGACTATATTATCTTACTTAAAATTTGTTTCTCTATATACCCTTTTGAGAGAGTTTTTTGTATAGATATTCCTAGCAGCCTGAATTTTATCAAATTTGAATAGAGGAATCACTTCAGATCATATATGAGTATAATCACCTATATTTTATCTAATTAATACCACAAGGTTTATAGAATAGTACATACAGTGACGCTCAAAAGTATTGCATCACCTGAACACAAATTTTAAAATGGTAATATCTTGTGATTAAAAATGCGCAGAGTTACA
>CAMKVN010000721.1:0-24703 GCA_946474995.1 Funneliformis geosporum
ATCCAAAATTTTCTATTTGAATTTCTTTAATCCACTTGAAATCCTTGAAATCAAACTTATTGTTCCTTTTTTTTTTTGATTTGATTTGGAACGTTATACGATTTTTAAGAATTCTTTTTTTTTTTCTTTTGTATACAATCATATGTTCAAAGAAATTTTCATTATTGCTACTTTTTAGCTTAACTCATGTATTAAAATTTTTACACGTTTCATTTTGTCGAAAATGAACATTCATTGTTTCGAATATGTATTACCTAAAATACGCAGCAATATTAAACGGATGATTTGAAAATAAACAACAAAAGAATTAATAATGGTTACCGTTTTTATGATTGATTGTCCACGTGCACATTCACACTTAAATGTTTAAAGTAAATTCATTGTAAGATATTTTTACCAAAGAAACGTTTCAACAAATGGGGAACAGAAATGAACCAATCAAATCGTTCTACGAAAAATTTCTCTTTATGGAATTTTAGCCACAAATTCCTTTCAATAACCGACACGATCTGAATAATTTTTTTTTCAATGAAACCGATCATTTCGGGATTTTCACTTCATAAAAGAAATTTGTTATAAAATTATAAATAAATTCTGTGTAATTCTTTTGACAGTTCAAACAATATTTTCATACTATGAAAAATTTGTAAACGTTTTAATATTGTTTTCAAAAAAAAATTAATAATAAATAATAATTGAATAATAAGGATTGTCGATAAATAATTTAACGGGTCACGTGGATTACGTACAAGTAACTAAAAAGAAAATTTTCCAATATTCATTCATACATGCAGAGTCGGCCGGATCACCCAAAGAGTTAGCAAAAAAAAAAAAAAAATTAAAGAATTCAAGAATTTTTTTTCGGTAATTATTCACAATAAAGGAGGCCGTAAATTGAATGAAATACTTTTATTAGGTTAGTTAAAATAACTTATAAATTTTGACAGGTTTCACCATCTCTTTTTTTCCTTTATTTAAAGGAACACTATGAGGTTATCGTACACTAATGATGCCAAGCTATCCATCCTAAGTTGAAAGTCCGAGATGCTCATGCGAAGATCAAGGTTGTTGGTTCAAAATTGGATTGATTAATAATTTGATGTGCACTATTTAAAAGAGGTCATAAGGTATAACACGATTTCATTGCATAATATCCTTTCCAAGCGTTCAACAGCTGATCACGAAACCAAAACCCGTGTGTTACGAGACCCTTTAAAATATCATGTCATTTGGAATATTATGTCATAGGTAGGGAAGAATTAACTAAGCATGTCAAAAATTCTTGATGTCAGAAGGTAACGGTTATCATTGATCGGAGTTCAATCACAAGCAAAGGGAAACAACAAAACCATTTGTATGATATTGTGAAGTCTTGGTTTAAAAATGACTTTCAATTGATCTTCAGTCTTAAGAATCAACCTAAAAAAAATTGATTGCATAACATAAAAAAAAATGAACAAGTTTACACTTGCTTACATAATGATTCAGAACTAAAGCGTTCACAGATATCATAATGATAATATATAAATCATAATAATAATGTAGATATGTATGATCATATTATTATCACGTTCATTAATGTAAGTAATAATGGACAATAACTCCTCCCTCATTGGTTTTCAAAGAAAATAATAATAATAATAATGTTGTTTCGGATTGATTGAACTTTTCTTTCCCTTTTTTAGCCTTTTTACTTGCAAACATGGTTCGGTAAATCTGTTTATAAATTAATTGCCTTGCTTTACATGAATCTGAAGCGTTTTCCAAACAACAATCCGAAGTAATACATATTACAATACATTCATTCATTGATTAAAAAAATAAACAACATGCATTATTAGTTATGTACTTTAAGAATGCCACGTTTTTTGTTGCATGAATGAATCAAATGAATGTTCTTACATGTCGTACGACACTTTCAATAAATCCAAATATTTCAAAGAAAATAACCTAAAAAAAAAATATCCTTTCATAGCTTGTACAAGATGAATTTTATATGCATGTAATTAAAATTAAACAATGGGATTGGGTTTCACAAAATAAATTCCATTCATTGTTCTATGAGTTATCTTACCAAATTTAGCCTTGATGAATGAACGTTTCTAATTTTTTTTTTTTGTTTCAAAATTGTAAAAGAGGATATCAAATCAAAAATCCTTTGAGATTTTTTGAATTACAAACAACGTTGATAATTGACTAATAATTCACAAAAACCATTCCCAATTCGAATTACTCGTGCAATAATAACACTATATAATGCCCAAATTCTAGGTTATAATTTGGCCTATTTTAAGAATTCGAAATTAATTATGTAAGCTCTCATCATTAAAGGAATTCGGAAATTTACTTTGCAGAATTATTTCAAGGATGCTTGATTGGCTTATTAAGCGGTGGTACGATTTTTACCGATATCGTGTTTATTTGATAAAAAAAATATTAGTAATCATAATAGTAACGAGTTTTTCTATTTCTATTTCTATTTTGATTAGCTCTTTTAAATCCAATGTTTGGAAGAGAAATTGTTATTTATATTTGCATATGTGGGCGTACTTAGAAGAAACTTTTTTTTTTTTCTTAATGAGTTAAAGAAATTTTATTAACGATGAAAAAAAAAAAAAGAATCATCAAGGAGTCACCATTAAAATTAAAGAATCAATAAAAATGGTAGATCCTTTGTCATTATGACTTTTTTTAAATCCTTGGTGACTACTACTTTATCTTTCAATGACTCTCAATTCAATCCACTGAACATCTCCCTCCCTAACTTTATGCATGTAGAGTTAATTTATACGTTCTTTGTTAAAAAAAAAAAAAAAAAAAAAAAATGAAGAGGGTGGCGTTTTATTTCTTAGCTCTTTTTTTTTTTTTTTCAGAGTACCAATCTACCAAATACATGTTCTCCATTCATTACATAATTATGCATGCACTCGTGGGCATGTGCGACTTGATTTCATACAAAAGTCGAATTTTGTTTTCATTCCCCGCATATTCTACCATCCCCCTACATTTGATTTGGGCGAATAATAAAGGTTATCAATTAGAATGAGAAGACGTAATGTTATGCGAGTATTATTTTGCTTAAAAAAAAATAATGGCATTGGAGTGAATGAAAATAATGCAAGGCGTTTTCCTCTTCCTCTTTTTTCTTTTTTCCTTTTTTTATGATATTGAATAAAGATTTATGATGAATATTATTTTTTTTTGTATGTATGAACACTATTAAATAGGAAATTGTACACCCAAATATACGTTCCCCAAATAAATTTTTTGTTCTAGACACATTTACGCGGGATTTACCAATTTTCCGTACATTACCGAAATTAATATATTATACCACATAGTCGGATCGTAGACTAGCCATCATCTTGCTGTCAAATATTTTGATATGAAAAAAAAATTATATTTTTTTTTGACAGGAAAAAAACGTGCATGCGAAGGCTTTTTTTTTTTTACCATAACAACTATAACAACTGATTTACCTAAAAAAAAAAAAAAAAATGAAAATGAAATAAAATAACAAAAGAAGGAAAGTTCCTACTCGGATCCATATTACTCAGAGAAATCATTCCGACTGTCAAATATAATCATCAGAAGTATGATGACATATTTTCAATTTTTTTTTATTACAAGAACAATGTGATGCGTGATCCCATTCTGAAAAATCAAAGCGTGGCATACGGCATGTACTATGATATATTTCATTACACATTTATAAGTAGATCGCCTTGTTATCATTGTACTTTTGGATTATGAGTTGGATCAAATAGGGAGTCGTGATTTATGGTATCAAATGACTATTTGATAAGCGTGGCGACTCGTTTTTAACGAGCCACACCGTTAATTTACCGGTTACAGTCATAAATTGAATTATTCGCCTTTTAATCAAAAGGATGGAATTAAATTTTATTGGTGCAATCCGTTAATGATGAAGGATACCAATTGTTAATGATGGAATCAATAGTTAATGGTTGGGAATACGAACAAAAATCAATGAGATATATAAGGAAATAATTGTCCCGGCCATGGATCTTATATTTATTTGAAATGAGGTGTAACAAAGGCAAAATGAGATCATGAGATCTGGAAAGGATGGCATATAAAAAAATATATAAGGTGGCTTTTGAGTTAAGGATGATTTGAATTCCGAATAACTGGTTGGGCTTCTTTACATTACCTGTTAAAATCGGTATTATTTGTAAACTAATTACAGTAAATTCGGTATTCACCACACAAACATTTTATTAATGAGAATTCAAATAAAGTAAAGCATTCTTACACCAACCGGTTATCATGATTGCTTTAGTTCCTTTGTCATGATGGTCATGACTTAATCTCAACCTAAAAAGTTCTCGATAATTGTTTACATGCAAGGAAAAAAAATTATCGCACCTTTATGTATTTATCAGATGACAAAGTAGAAAGTGGACCATTTCATTGCATGAAATAATTTTGCAAAGTTGAAAAATATTCGTCCAAGAAATTATGTTATATGTATGTGCGTTTGCGTGCATGCATGGATTATAAAGCCACTTTCTTCAAAAGTTTCACGTTAAATAACTGATTTTCATTTGTCTAAATACATGATTTTGTACAAGTTTATTTAAAAAGAAAATAAGATCAAAGCGTTTATTTATTTATAAACAAGAACGCGATGATTTTAAATAATTTTATGCATATTATAAGACTGGATGTTTTGTCAACCTACCGTTTCTCTTCCTGCATATCAAACTCATGAAACACTTAATAAACGGTTTACATTTCTTTTACGTTTATTTTCACAAAGTGCAAAACAAGTTGGTAAATTTCGGAATGTCCGCTCGCTCCTATTTGCTTACTACTTCTTTTATTAAACCTCTTTCTTTATTTAAAACTAAAAGATTGATCATGATGCTTGAATGTTTGTTCATGTGTTCGAATAGGAAGGGTCCAATCTTTTGACCTTCAAGCTTGTTGCCAAATTTGGAGATATGGCTAAATTACATGTAAGGGATTTCCATTTCTTCCACAGTGTTACATTGATGACAATGACCTCTTTTATGATTTTATTGAATATTAAGGTGAATGGTCTGTTCGCAAATGAAACTTATATTTTTTTTTGTTGTGTACGAAAAAAAAAAAAAACTTTATTATTTATGAATGCACGGATGCTGCGTGCAAATATCGTTAAAGGGTTTATATTATGCCGAGTTATGTGCTGATTATGAGCTTAATATTTTCTCACGAATTACGCGAAATCCAAAAAGAAACATTTCATTTAAACAAGAATGGAAATGAATTTCTGATTTATAATTACGTTTGTGTCATGATCAGTGACGAGGAAAAACAGTAAACTTGTACGGGTAATTAAGACGGGTTCGGTTACGCCATCAACTTTAATCAATCATTAGAATGTTGACCAATTTAGGAAAAAAAAAAAGTGAGCTAACATCTCAATTTAATTTAATCAAAAAAGTGATCATAGGAGAAACTGGCTATGGTTAAATTATTTTGAATTGCAAAGGTTAATTAATAAAGCGTATTGGCTTCTTTATTATTTCCTTTAACAGAATGATGTTGTACCGACAAAATTTATTTGTTTTACTCTCCATATTACCTAATTCCATTAAGGCAATAATACACAGCGTATGAAATGTTTTAAAAAAGGTTTTCATCTATTTTTTTATGAGTTTATCAGATTTAAAAACTTGTTTTTTACTGTAATTGTTTGAAGAAAAATATTCCAGGTTAAACCTTTTTAATAAACCTTAAATCGAAAAAAGGAAGTTATTGGGGGCTATGTAAGATTTGAAATAAATTTTCATTTTAAAAGGGACAAAATGGCAAATGAATTTGGAAATTATTGTTTGTAAACCTTTGGAAGCCATAAGCAAAAAAAAAAAAGTTTGTTTTTTTTCATGTAAATAATGTGGGGTAAATACTCGCTTCTAAGCGAGATTAACGAATTTGGTAAATAGGCGTTTTATTATTTATTTAAAAAATTTATTTTTTTTGGGTATAGATTGATTATTATTCATTCAAATTTTTTTTCAATTTTTTACCCACACTAGACTCGATTCAATTTGAATTTAACCTAAAATGGACTAATATGAAACTCAACATCCCTGTTACCCACCATCACATCCAAGATTATCATGTTAGACCAATTAAATCAGCCAAACGATAGAATTTGGGATTTTGTGATCCGTAACCTCGGAAATTCCAGAAAATAGGATGTGGTCACATTCCTTTTTTTTTTTATCTTATCACATAACATTACCGCCACCGCCATTTACGTTTTTTTCAGAGGTTACAGAAGTTGATGATAAAAAGATAAATAATGAAACCAATCATACGATAAAACTTGAAAAAACTTTCTCAATTTACTTTATAACAATTCCTTTTGGCGTAAAAAGGTACGTAATTTAATTTACTCCACAATTTGTTGTTGACATCCCATTGTTAAGAAAAATTTTTTTCCTTTGAATTGATAAGTTCATAGGTCTCACTCATATCATAGATGCAAATGCAAATAGACGAAAGTGTAAAAAAATATGCATGGAAGGGACGTTTGCAATATCGAAAATGAGTTTAATTTTACCGAAATTAAATTTTTAGAATAATTTTTTTTTATTTCTTTTATTTTTTCTCACAGTTCATTGAAAACCCCACAAAATTGATAGAAAAAAAAATTTTTTACTCTTTTTAAGAAAGAAAAAATCATACATTTGCATGAATGAAAAAAATTTTTTTTTTTTTCCAATCAATTCTTCAAAATATTTCCGAGCTTAGAAAAAAATTTTTTTTTTCACAAGGGATGGGGATGATTGTTTTATATGTGTTGGTACATTAAAATATTTTTTGAAACTGGATGAAATAGGATAATATATTAGAAGTTTCACAACCAACATGATTGGTTCTCTCTTGAGTTTTATTTATTATGTTTACTTTAAAAAAAAAAAATTTTTTTTTTATTCCTTTGTTAAATATAAATTTTTTTTGAGTACATATTTTCTATTTCTACACTAAATGCTCAAAGTGTAACTAACCATTTTCATACTTCGGCTGTCGTATATATACATGTTCATTATAAAAAAAAAAAAAAAAAACCCCTTAATATTATATGAAGGTCATTCATTTCATTAAGTCATAGAATAGATAGTAGTTTAATTATTTATATTGTAATGTTTATCGACTTGTATATAAACTCCATTTGCTCACCAGGAACCAAATTTAACAAGATACAAAAAAACTTTTTTTTTAAGTATCAAAAAAAAAATCCAAGATTACTTTCATCAATTCTCTACAATTTTCCTTTATTCCCTCTCATCATCAAAACCTCGAAAAAAAAATCTTTTTTAGCTTTCATTTAGTTAGCTTTCATTTTTCTTCACTTTTTTTTTTGTGCTTTTAAACAATCTTTTTTTTGTAACGGTTCATATCTTTGAAAATTTAATATATCCTCGAGAGATATCAAATAGTAAAAATCGTAATCACATCTTATTTTGAACACCTTATTCTAATAACCGATTAATAAAAGCAATCTAAACCAAGTTATACTTTCAACGTTTTTGCAATTTACTCTTACAACTTTCTAAAACAAAACACAATACAAGAAATGGAACAAGCAAAGAGTACTCAGAAATCCACAAAGAAGTTCTTCAATAAAATCTTCCATACGCATAATAGCAGCAAGAAGAATTCCTCATCCGTATCGCCTCATGCCTTTGACGCATTTGAAATTGTCCCTCGAACGATCAAAAATCGTCGCTCAAATGAAGAAGTGTTTCCTCAACAACAAACTTCATCATCTTCATCTTCATCTTCATCATCATCTTCATCTTCATCTTCTTCTATAGTTCGATCAGGTTCTATACAAAGAAGATATTCTTTCTCAAATGTGCATGAATCAGGTCAACGAAGATTATTGGCCGCTAAACGCGCAGAATACCAAGAGAAGATGCAAGCCTTTGACGATTTAATTAGCAAACGAAGAGGTAGTACATTGCGAATGGCTTTGGCTCCTGATGTTACGAGTTATTAAAGAATCTTTCTTACCTTTCAGCTTTATAATGGACATTTATTTTCATGCATTGCATTTCTCATCATCAACCGTCATCATAACACTATAAAAATTCATACCTACATTTCTTTGTGGAAATGTTAGTTTCCTTTTTAATAAAAAAAAAATTTACTGTTCGTTGTTGTTTAATATCAGAAAAAATCTTTTCTCATCAATCTCATCTTAATTCCCGAAATTCCTAATTCTTAATAACCGCGCTATCTTATTTATAATCACGAGAAAGTTGGCGAAGGACCGGATCCCCCGCCTTCAATATTTTCTCAATTGACAATTAAAAATCCCATTGAAATTTATCATTTTAAAATTAAAAAACCCCCAATTCTAAGTTTTTACTTCTATGCAAAAGCAAAATTTTCTTTATTATTTTTTTTAAAAAAAAAAAACCCCCTATTATATGCAATTAATTAATTATTTCCCTATGTAAGATTCTAGAAAGACAAGACAAAAAATTACCCTATTAAATTTTAACTTAAAAGGATTAATGAGCAATAACTTAAAAGTGGAAACATAGACAAAAAAAAAAAAAAAAAAAACCTAACCACAAAATTGTTCTATTTTTCATTATGACAAAAAAAAAAAATAGATTTTATTATATATATATATATGATATACAGTTTGGGGCGAGAAAAAAATCAAATTTTATTTTTACAAATTATTTACTACTATTATTGTATTTTGTTATTTTAATCCAAAATCCAAAAAAAAAAATTATCTTCCGTTAATATTATATTTTAATCAAAATTTTTTTATATATATATATATTATTTTTATTATTTTCTTATTATATTTTTATTATATTATCTATTACTTATTATTATATTTTAATATTTTATTTCTTTTTGACGTTTTTATTATTATATCTTTTTTTTTTTTTCTAATTCTTTTATTGTTATCGTTATTATTTGACATAATAATTTTGTATAAATCAAGTTCTATAATATATCAAAGATCTTTTTAATAATAAATAAATGAAATACAGCGTTTAACAAAAAAAAAAAAAAAAAATTGTACACAATCTTTTATAAATGTCTTTTTTATGTCTCCAACACGATAAAATTATCTGCTTTCTAAAAATAATCGTTTTTATCTTTGAAAGTCTTTTCTTTCTATTTCGGAAACAGCTCATTCAAGAAAATGGTAAGATCTTTCTATTTTTTAACTCATTTAGTTCTCGAAAGAACATTTTGTTTATTTTCGTGTCATTGTTTACAAATGAAAGGTTGTTCTAGGCTCGACCTTTTCGGGACCGGATTTTCATAGGGATTTATTTATAGATTCATCAATCATTTCGCGTTTTTACGTTGTTTTTTTTTAAAAATCTATAAACATGCAATGTAATACCGCACCCTTCATTCGCGACCCAACATGCATGCTGCGGGGCCGATACAAATTCTTTTGATTCAGGTTTTTACCTCCTTAAAAAAGCATGTACATTCTGAAATTAGGAATTTTTTTTTTTCCCTTTAATCACATCTACCCTTTTTTTCGAAAGGGAAAACATGCAAAATAAGGGAGTATTAATCTTCCGATCAACAGTGAGAAAATATGATTATCAATTCGTTTTCCAGCCATTTTTTGAAGAATTTGGATTCCGAGAAGAAAAAAGATGCGAATATATATTCATTAGATTTGGTTTATCCAATCAAATGTCATGTGTATGTTGTGAACTATCAATAAAAAAAAAAATAAATAAACCTAAAAAAAAAATATATATACATACCATCTTTATACCCCTTAACGTCTTACCCATATATATTTAGATCATTAGAAAAAATTATTCGTGACAATATCAAAAGAAAAATAAATTGTATCGAAAGCTCGCCTTACTAAAAATAAATTTTTCTTTCTTCATTTTATTTTTTTTTCCTTTACGATAAATAATAAGTTAAATAAAAATTCACTTTTTCTTGATTAAATCGATTAAATAAAGAAATCTGAACAATTCCGAAATCCTGCGTTACACGCATGATATTTGCCTTCCTCAAACCCTTTTTTTTTTTTGTTGTTGTTGCATTTCTTTTTTCCCTACTAACAAATTTAAAATTATAACACATTGCATTACATATATTACTATTTTCTTCCTCATTCAAATTGACCATTGATTACATTTTACGCATTATCTTCAAACTTTCTTTTTTCCCCCTTATCATGCATAAATTAAAAAAAATATCATTTTCCCTTTCCATTGGAAAATTATATTTGTACACGTTTTTTTGGTATCATACTATGAATACTATTAAGAAAAAAAAACTTTTTTTTTTTTAATATACCTTACACCATTTATAGGTGAAAACAATATTTTCTATAAAATAAAGGTAAAGAAATTATTGATTGGCGTTCAATCAATTATTGCCATTTTAGAGAGTAAATTAATTTTACAAAAAACTCGTTATTTATCTTGAATCCCTTGGCGTAAACTGACCCAGCGAACCTTTTTTCGAATCATTTGAATAATCAAATTAAGTTATAATAAATCCTGTCTGAATAACAGGAGGTCATCGTACGAATAAAATATAAAGAGAGAAAAAATGAGAGAGAAAAATTAAGGGGCAATTTTTAACACTGCTACAAAAGTAAATCTTTTTTTTTTTTGCACTTTGCAAATCAATCAATAAGGTTTCATTCATCAAAACCTTTTTTAAATTTTTGATTTGGAAATTTGTGTCGATTTATCCTTCTTTTGTGGTCATTACATGAAAATAGTTAATAAAAAGTTAATAAAAAAACTTTAAAAAAAAAAAAAATGTAAATAAATTAATCTGGTTTTGTTTTTTGCCCTTGTAATATGCATTCTTATCAAATGAATGACCGTGCGAGGTCATGTTACTTCTAACTCGGTGATTGATCACACCATTTTCAATCAATTAAAGTTTTTTTCTTGTATTCTCAAGGAGAGGATACCGTTTCAAACTTGAGATATTTTTCAGATGTTTTACCTCGAAAGATACTGCGTCACACGGTACACGAGTGGATTATAATTTAAATATTTTTGGATGCTTTGCTCAAAATTATTTAATTTTTTTATAATGTATTGCGATTTGTCAATTTTTTTTTTTTTTAAAAAAAATAATAATGATTATTTGGTATTGGGATTTGCTCTGTCATTTTATGCGGGGAACCCATTATTATCACGCCGCGTCTCGCCCTCCGTTTATCACTTTTTACAAAGTATATTCCATTGGAAAACCCACCTACTCACTTTTTTTAACATCTTATATGACACCCGATCAGCACTAAAACGGCATGGTGCGTTGGAAATTATCTGTGACATGACCGAATCTTGTCCAACCATTACGTTTTGTTTTCATTAAAAGCCTTCTTTTTTTGGTTTAATTTACCCAAAATTGATTAATTTGATTCAAAAGACCACTCAATCGAAACCGGTTTTTTTAGTTGATCGTTGAACTCATAATTTCAAAGAACGAATTAGTAATTGAGAAGCGATAACAACACCGTGATCATGATAAAAGACAAATGAAGAACCCTGAACCGTTTTACAGACGGGACAATGAATTTCGATTAATGAAATCATAGCACCTTTTTATTTGTTGATCAATATTGGTTTTCATGTCATTTCATGTATTTAAATTGTTTGTTTGGACGCCCACAATTTTTTTTCTTTTTGTTATGTATGCATCAGATTATTAAGAGCCCACTTCCCTATTTATGAAATGAACGATTCCGGAAATTTAATTTTCATCGCTTTTGCCGAAAAAAAAATTTTTTAAATTGAGTATCACTGTGTAATGGTTTCCTCGCAATCGATCAAGCGTAATTGGTAATTCCGTTTAAGCTTTTAAATATCGAGAATGATTACAAATACCAATGCATCCCGATTTGTCCTATAAAGAAACCTCTGAGAAAATCTCGTATGACCAATGACATCATTAATATGTCAGTATCAAAGATCAAATGTTTATTCTAGTATAGTATATCACAAAATTAATAATTGATGTAAAAGCAAACAAATAATAATACATTCCAATAAATGCGTGTTCATATCATAAAGAATAAATAAATCATACTTTCTTTGTATTGTTTATTTACAAAAGTGAAATGAGATTAAACTTATTTCACCGTAAAAATATTCGGTGTTGGTGTCGAGAAAACAAATGTATGTACGTACGCCATGTTAATAAATTTCGAACGAGCTTCTTTCGTATACGTTCTTTTTTTGTTTCCAATGCTCTCCCATTCATGCATTTATCAATCCTCTCGGACTTTGCCCAAATGTCGCTCATCTGGGACAAGCGTGACACCGATCGTGAAAGTATCTTTTTCTTTTTTAGGTTTGACGAAATTCTATTCTATACATATATTTATGCGTCTTATGTAAATTGCTTCTTTTTACAATGACAGAGTTTCCTTTCTAATAAGGGGATTCCTTATTTCTTTCTAGACAAAAAGGGAAATTTTTGATAACGATCAAAAAAGGTATAAGATGTCATTCGTATATCATGCTTTAAGAATTAGGGTTCGCTTACTTTGGGTTCGTTCAAAAGCCAATATTTCTTTCATGGACGTGCAACTTCGCATGACAACTCTTCTCCAATATTTCAATAATGTTTTGTTTTTATTTAGTAACGCCAAAGAAGATCAAATTGCATCATCGAGTTTTCATTATACTATATCTGATTAAAAAAATAAATAAATAATAATAATAATAATAAATCCCCATGTATGATTTCTGGGTGGAAATGTACCAGAAATAAATTTAAACATTTGGGGCCCCACAATCCTTTTGTGGTATCACGGAATTCGGATCACATCCGACATCATCGCCTGGCCTTGAAAACCAGACAAGACCTTTTAGATTATCAAAGAATCAATGAAAATATCTTCATTTTCGGGCTTTTTTTTTATATTCCATTGTTATTCTTTGGTTATTTTTAAGATTAAAAGAAATCGCAACACGATTAAAAGAGTTAACAAATTTGAACTTTAAAAAAAAAAAAATATTCTCGATGTCACACAATCTCTCATAATTAATTCCCAAAGAGGAAAAAAAAGTTTTTTTCCTACAAACCCAAACAGAAAAAAAAAATTTGTTCTCCTACACGAAAATAATTTTTTTTCCCTTGATCTACATACTACTTTGCTTAACATTACATGGTCAAATGTGCATATGAATACATGATGATAAATGATGATAATAAATGACAGAATCAGTACCATTATTCACTAAGGTGCTGCGGAGTATTATGGAAGATAATTTAGGGTTTCCCCGCATTGTTTATTATTTACAGGCTTTCCTTTCTGTTGACATACAAACATTAATGTGGAATATAAACATAATAAATTAAAAAAGCTGGAGATTACTCGACTCATTCAAGATTTCTAAACTTCCTGAATGGAAAAAGGGAAGGATCGTCTACATACAAATAACCAGCCATTTTTTTTTTCTTTTTAAATTATTTTATTTATTGTTAATATCATTCGTGCGATGCAAGTAAATGGAAATTTTATGTAATGAAATTGGAAGGATGGCGCGTGAAAATTTATTTATCAAACATCTCTTTTTCTTTTTTTCATTATTGTTCTTTGAAAGGCATTAATTTGCTTATCTTTTTTTTTTTTTTTTAAAATGAAAAACCTGTTATCTCTCGTTATATTTGCTTATCTATTTTTTTATTTTTTTTTTCAAATGTTTCTCCAAACATTCATTATCAGATTGGCTATTCTATGCTAATATTCGGCATCTTACGAGTGTATGACGAAAAGAAGTTAAATTAAAAGATTTGAGTTTTAATATGAAGGTTTGAGTAAATGTTTGTAAATATTTGTGAACTTTTGAAAAAAAAATATTATTTGTCATGTGAATGAAAATCCTACGAAAGAGAATCACCTGTCCTTTAAATTCAAACAAAGATGCACCATTAACCAATACATTCATTTCATTATGGATTAAATAAATCTTTTGGAAGATTAACTACCGAAATTACCGAGGAAAAAAAAAAAGTTTTTTCCAATTACATGACTTTGTTTGTGGGGTAATTTGAAAAAAAAATATTTTTTTTTCTACGAACCAATAACCTTCATAATGCTTATGGACCATGAAGCTAAATGTAGCAAAATTAATATTGAGATTAATATGAGAAGATTCAAGATTATATAACATGTTTCTTTTATTTTTTTTTATACATTGTTTACTTTGTTCTAATTCATCATAAATCCGTTTCATTGACAAAATCGATCCTTACCAAATCTTTCTATTATAAATCATTTTAAGGAAAAAAAAAAAAAATAGATCGTTATTTTCCTAATCAAGTTAATATATATGGTGAGAAACGGTTAAATCATAACCGGATACATTATTTCAGCTCATAGTATCAAATTTTTTTCCTTTACAAAAAGATATCTTTATGACGACAAAAAAAGAAAAATCACCATTGCACGAATGATGATCGTGAACTGATATTTTCGTTAGCCAAAGCTATAACTTGAGAATTTTTATTTAGATGAAGTGAAAAAAAGTTTTTCATTTGTGTGTGGTATGGCATATGATATTGAGATTTCCGCGTTTTTCAAATTTCAATCTTTCGCCTCGTTACTCCATATTACTAGCCACAGATGGTTTCAATTGGTTCAGGGTCTCTGCGATACAGAACTTTGTTATAATATAATGTATATAATATATATACAGTATATGAAATGCACAAATTCAATGATAATGTGGTTGGACGTGCGTTACGTTGACCGGGGATAACTTAAATGAGTAACGGCCAATCTTCATAAACAAGAACACGAAAAGAATAACACACCGTGCACCAATGAATAAAATTTTTAAGGGATTCCAAACCCTTTTGAACGTGATTGTATCAATCACGATTATTGTTAAACTTTTCCTTTATTCTCTTCTTTTGTCATTTTCGCAGTTGTTGTTTCATTGCTACCTGTGATGTTTCCATAAACAGATCATTCGGAATACCAACTTCAAATGATTCATATCGAATAATACCAAACCCTTATTAAGCACTTTCCGTATTTTTAAAACCTTTCATCCGTAAATAAAGATTCCTTCAAATCTGGTTTATTATGTTTTCCATTTAAAGTATGATTCGCTCTTACCTTTTAAAGTCACAAGGTCTCATGATTTTAAAAATCTCAAATATATTATCAAATAACTTATTTTTTTATAATTAAAAGGGTTGGCTTTTTTTGGGAAAACAAGTGTGATAAGTGAAAATGAATCATTAAATTGATAATAAGTAGATGATCTAAACGTCAATTTATTCATCCATCCACAGGTTTATGAGTACAATGTTATCAACATGATCAAACCGTGTATAAATCCTTTTGCATTACTCAAATTTGCTGCAAAACAAAACACACAAAACATGGTCAATGCTGTCAACCTGTCATTTTGAGCCGTAGCAAATGTTTACACGAATGGCATTGGTCAATATCGACCAATTATTTTTCATCACATGGTACAAAAGTTATCATTATACTCTCAACCAAAATAAATAAAACTAGTTAGTACATTTTCCGTATGTGATGATTTATTTAGTCGGTTAATCAATAAACCATCTCGGATGATTAATTCTTTTTTTATTGAAATCGTTTAGTCATCACTTGAAAAAACCTTCAATATTTACTTCAATTATTTAAACCATCATATTTAATTTATTTTAATAAATATAAAAATTGGTAAATTGTTTAATAAAAATTTAAATTTCAATATGTATTTTAAAGCAATTAAATGATATTTAAATAATAAAATAAATACTTAAATCATAGATTTAAAAATATTTTTTTTTAATAATATTTAATTAAATTATATAATTTTTAGTTTTTTTAATATTTTTAATATAATATCTTTATTTAATCAATTTTTTAATTAATAAATATTAATAATAATAAATAATTAAATGTGACATTTATGATTTGAAATTTCAAACTATTATTATAATTTTTTAACAAATTTGATTATTAAATAATTTAATATACTAATATACAAAGTTCTGAAGTTATAAATATATCAAATCTGAATAAAATTAACTTTAAAATATAAAAATTTTATAATTATTATTATATTATTAATTAATAAATTTTTATATAATAAATATTTTAACTAATTTTAAAATGTTTAAAATGAATAATTAAATTAAATCAATAATATATTAAATTTTATAATTATAATAATTAAATTTACAAAATTTTTAATAAAAATTTAAAAACATTTTACTATTTTAATAAAAATATCCTATTAGTTTAAAATTAAATTTATTTATATAACCTAAATATTAATAATAAGATTATAAAAGTAAAAATATTAGAAGTTTAAATTTGATAAATTTATATTAAAATAATATTAAAATAGAAATATAATAATAAATAAAATATTATAAATATTATAATTTATTATAAGATTATGTATTGAAATTTGAATTTTTTTAAAGTATTTATTAATATAAAATTAATTTTAATTTTTGTATTCTGAATTTTTATTAAATATATTTGTGAAAAAAAATAATTAAGAATAGAAGAATTATTTATTAGTAATAAAGATTTATTAAAACTTTTATTATTAAAAAACTATATAATAATATAACAAGTAATTACATTTTATTATTTAACTTGCTTTTTAAATCTTTTCATAACTTTTTAACTTGAATTCCAAAAAAATATTATTAGATAAAAATAGTTTATATTAATTGAAGGTTGATTAATTAAACTAAACAAACATATATATATATAATTATTTATTTATTTTATTATAAACATTATTTTAAGAAATTGAAATAAATTAGTATAATCGAATTGTTGTTATTATATATCGTCATTCGCACTTTCCATTTTTTTCGACTTACTTCAATAGTATATTCAATTCAAATTCATATCACATCCAAAATAACGATTGACGTATAACTCCAACATCAAATTGCGCATCAGCATGTAACTTTCAAAGTATGCCGAAAAGCCTGTTTGACAGTACGAAACCGCGCAACGAAAACATTTTGAGAGGTTAGGTTGATTTTTATAAAGTGCAAATGGTAAATAAATCCCACCCCGAGAATTGATCATCTCAGTAGCACAAATAATGCTCTTGTTATTGGTTTAGGGCCAACGTTTTATTACATTGGTTTTGTAAATGGTGGGTAATCGAATCCATACATAATGAACAAATGAACAAAATCTTTGATTGGAAAATCTATTAAGCATAGGAAAAAAATCCTCCGCCATACAGGTCAACAAACACGATTAATCATCAATAATATTAGGTAATGTTCGGGATTTTGATAAAATTTCTCCATTTGTGCTTGAAAGAACTCAGTGCCCTCAGTTTATTCAAAGTTTCACCTTTAAACGAATTGTATTATTATATTATTTAATTAAACTTGATACATTAAAGATTCTCTTTGATCTTTTTAATTTTATGTTGTAAATATTAAGACGTACATGCATAATTTTTTTTTTTTTCAAATAATACCAAATAAGAATAATTGAGATGCGAATCTCGGGAAATTTTTGTTTCAATTATGTAGTTGATTAACGGGTTCATTTTTAAGAATTACCCATACAGTTTATTATGACTCAGTTTTCCCTGCAATGAATGAAATCATCTAGAACATTGGCCACTAATACGCCATAAACCTTTCCTTTTTTTTCAAAAAAAAAGGACCAAACAAGTATATGACCATCCTAATAAAGTAATTGTAATCTTGCGGCAAAATTTAAAGTTCATAGAAGATATAATTAATGTAAAATACGCCATTAGGGGGTGAGAAAAGATGGCTTGTTATCGCGTGATGTCATATAAAGTTTTAAGTGATTATTATTAGTAAAAGATGAAGGAAACGTATGCAGGGGATGCATTGGTTTCATCAGTCATGATTATTGTAGTTTCCTACTTTGTAATTTAATAAATTCCTATTTCCTGGATAATTTACCAAAAGTTCCAAGACATCGTATGATGATCACTGGAACAAAACAAGGAAATTTGTATAAATTGAGAAAGAAACACACTATTATTTCGAATAAGGAACTTCATTGTTGATAATCAAATGTAACATTACAAAAAGGGAATCAAAACAAACGATCTTAAAGAAAGAAATTATGCTTATTGGGTATAAAAAAAAAAAAAAGGATCCCCTTTAAAGAACTTTATAAAATTTTATTGTAAAATGGTTTTCTTTTTTTAGAGAATTCAAACAATGTAATTGTAAAGTTTATCATCAAATTTCCCATAATGCATGCATTAATTGTTGTGTTCCATTTCCCATTGTTTAAGCGAAATTACATGCATTTTTGATGTTCTACAAACAGTCGTACTCAATTCACCATCGATTCATTCTTTCTTCTCTGTATCTTCATACCTTTATTTTATTTTTATTATTTCTAAAATGAGTTTCATAGTCAAAAGCACGTAAAACGTTACAACTGGTGGAAACTCGGATAACTCCATTGAGCATAAAGAATGATGATAGGATGATAGACGTGACAAATTTGATACATGCAAATAAATTTGCATACATTCCAATGAGCGAATAGGATGAAATTTTGTTTATTTTTTAAAATGCAATAATATTTATATGCAAATTATTTAAAGAAATATAGGAAATCTTCTTATATTTCCGAGGAAACCAATTGAACGAACGAATCGATTACATTTGTCTTGAATAAAGACTGATGGTTTCTATTATTTAGTTTTCATGTATCATGCAAGATTCAACCACCTTTTTATAAAACAAATAAAGGATTCTTATGCATTATTTCGCTGAGTTAAAGAAGTTAATAGGACATATGAAAGCAACCTTGTTGTTTGTTAGAGAACGTATATTCCGGTAGATTTATTTGATTTATTTTTAGAATATCTATATGAACGAATTATTAAACAAAAGAGATCCAGAAAGTGTGTACGTAAGAAAAAACGTTGGATCTTCCGGAAACCTGCATCAACTTCAAGTGTTGCAAGTTTTTGATGGATGATTTTTCAGAAAATTTCCGGACGTCTTTTCTCATAGGGTGAAGCAACTCATTCATGCGAGTAAATCCAATTGTCACAAATGAGTGTATGATATGTGTTAACATGTGTCAGTAATCATCTTTCAAATCACTTTAAAATGAGTCACAACAGTTCACCGAGTCATTTCATTCATAATATAAAGCATCGTAATTATGACATATCCAAGCACAAAACCAGAAAATTTTATCTTTTTATGGTTTGGTTGGGACGCGTCAATCAAGTTTCAAAAGTAAATGACAAATCACAAAAGGTTTCTTGTGATACCTTTTTAAAGGATTGATTAAAACGAGATGTACAGTACATCCGTGATTGGAGTTCAACCTTTCTTACATTTTGACGATTGACGCGTTTATCTACATTTGAAGTATTAAATCATGTACTGTACTATACGGGAACCACAAATTAAAACTAAACATTTTCATTTTTCTGTCAAATTTTTTTTTTTTTGGATTAGCGTGGATTTTTAATTTTTGAAGTAATGAAAACCATCAATAAAAAATAATTTGTTTTTCATGAAATATTCAAGCATCGTCCTTTACAAAATAAAAATATAATATGATTTCCCATTCCCATATATATTCAAGTTTATTTGAACTTAAAGTTGAAATAGAATTTTGCTGTAAACGATTTAATTCGTTGTATATCCTGTATGTCATCTGTTTATAATTGTACTGAAAATACAACACGCTTATATCATGTATATCATGACTCGAACAACCCATCTCATTATTATGACGTCTTCCTCTTCATCCTGTAAAATTGATTCCTAATGATCTCAAAACGATTTGTCTTTCAGCTGGTTGAACGAGATTGAAACCATTTGTCAACCCATTTTGAATCTTCATTTATTGTTCTTTTTCCAGGCCATTTTCAAGCTCATTCAAATGCTCAGACCTTTATAAAACGTCATATACGTAGGATTACATGAATGACCCCATATTGTCTGATCTGTTTCTTCCGCTTGTCAAGGTAACGTTACAACGAGCAAGAAATTCTGCAGTGATCTGTGTTTCCCATATCGAACAATTTTTCGGGTGTTTGTCCTATTAAACAAGTTGTTTGAGTCGATGAAAATAAAATGACCTGTAAAATGAAATGTAAAAAAAATACAAAACTCTCAACAAGAACATAAAATTTTCGTTTAATTACTACAAATTCGGTGTATTGCGCATGTTATGTGATTTTGGATTGAGAGAACACAACGATTATCATAACCAAAGGATTGCCTTCAGATATTAACTTAATCTTCAAGGACCATTATTAACCCAAAAATCATGAATTAATAATGTGCTTCACATGTTCCTACGAGTTTGTCAATAAACGTTTAGCATCACCAGAAATTCCTCATTTTGTCAACATCGAAACCTGGTGATCTCAGAAAACCTCTGTCAACCGTGGGGAGAATAGTCATTGAATTAGACAATATTTAAATTATGAATGTTAGGTTCACTGAGAGGTTTGCTGGTACAATGTAGCTCGTACCTTCAACATCAATTATAGCTGAAACTCCAAAGCTCACTTTCATTGCAGCCATACTCGTTTTTTGAACCCAAATGCCGAAGAAGGGAGGTCGACTAAGTCATAATACAACTTAAACTGGAATCGAGCCCTAAGCTGATCGGTGGCTCAATTGAAGTGAAAATTTTTTTATCAGTTACGCAAGTTCGTGATTCATGATCACATGATATTAATCGGATGATCGATAAATCCAACACATCAAGTGGGTGTTTATTTTTTGCATGTTCCTCAGGAAATCCCTCAGGAATTTGACTGTCAATAAATTTATCTGTTTGGTAATCGAAATTAAAGGAGGGTTGAATGGAATTTTGATAAATCCGAATGAGGAGTTTTGGAAATGACGTATATTATTTGTTATGAGCAAAAAACGCTAAAAAATTTACTTATTACAATTAAGTCTAATACAGCAATTAAAGCAAAACTCATCAAGTAAACATTGATTAAAACATAAAACATATTATTGCTTCAAAGGAAGGTCAAATAACTCAAAGTCGATGGCGTCGAATTACAAACATCCGGCTCCCCTGCTTGATGGTGAGCCCTATAGCAGAAAAGAAAAACATGAAAACATTATTAGCTGATCCGAGGAAATCCTGTTTGACACTGGGAAATTGCAAGGTTATTCCTGAATATGAAAAAAAGTATTCTGACCGTTAAAAGTCTACCCACCATTTCCCGGTAATATAGCATATAAGATTTTGTAATGTTTGTCCGGGAACACCGTTACGGCAATTGCTGTTGCGGTGTCATTAATTCCGTTAATGTTCCATTGTACGAAGATGGCGGAATCATCAGCCTTCATGGTTTTTATTGTCTTAAGGATCAAACCAGAAGTATTATCATTTTGTAGGAATTTGGAAGATCCTTAGGCACTAAAACAGAAATAATTAGTTCTTTTAAACATATAAAATATTGTAGCTTGCCAATATTTACTTGCACATTCCACATTTAAAAGCGAGCTTTTCTACTTTTGTTTTAAATTTAAGATTACAAAAAGATAAAATGATGTATATAAAAGTTCTCAATATATTGATAAATTAAAATGATAAATGATGTATTTAAAAGTTCTCCAGTTACTTTATATAAAATCACTGATGTATTTAAAAGTTTCAAGTTACTTTATATATAAATCACTGATAAATGATGAAATGATGTCACAGTAAAATATTCACGTTACTATGTTCCAGATAAAATCTTTATTCACGCAACCTGCCTCCTACAATTAAACCTATATATTCCTAATCAAACATACCATTTCTGATCATGTCTAATAAAAATATATACATGTTCTGCAAGGATCATGAAGGTCCCAGGGGTAGGTCCTAGCGTTGGCATAAATTGGCTCTTTAAATGTAAAGGTAAGATAATAAGTAGTATATTACAAGTACTATTGATAATCTAATCAAGCTTAACTATACAACTTAAGCAACAGAACATTTTGGATTTCGATAGATATGATCACAGCACCCACATGTCTTACTGGTATATTCTTCAGTATATATAATTACCTGATATTATGGATACTCACAAACCTTATGTAGAAAATATTGGCAGAAATAGAAGTGGAACTATGTTAACACCATCCATGCCGTCTTAGAATGAATCTGATATTTTTTACGTCTAACCATTCCTTGTATCTTAAACTCAGGTAAAAAGACATTAAAGACATATTATTATTCAGAATAATCTTAATGAAGCAAAAGACAATGATATATTTAAAGTTTTAGTTGAGTCAGTCTCTAATGCTAATACTAGTTTATTCTGTCTCTCTAAGCTTCAAAGGAAATTGAAAAATCTCAATACTTTAGAAAATTAATCTCTGTTACATTGATTCTGAAAATAACTTGTTTAGCTAATAAAATTCAAAAGAAGAAAAGTTTACTACATAAAAATGAAGACATTGATTACTTAGATCACTTTACGTTAGAATCAGTTAAGAAAAGATTAGATGTATATGATGTATCCAATGTATTTAACTTACAAGCCCTCACCAATATAATGATAATACTTTACATTCATCTTATTAAAATTAAAATCTTGCATATATCTAATGAAAGAGTAACTGAATATATAAAAACTTGAAATAACAGAATATCTTCTGAGTATTTAGATCACTAGAAAAGAACAAGAAGCAAGTAAAGCAATTAATTGTATGGATTCAAAAAATCATTTCTTCTAGACAGTTAAAAGACTCTGAAAAATCTGATATGTTATAGTTTAATACATTTCTGTAAAAATGAATTTATTATTTTCTAATTATTTGTATAAATTAGGAGCAATATTTGCAATAGTATCATGTGATTAAGAATATATTGAAAGCTAATATTATTGCTGAACAAGCCCTTAGACACTCACCTAAAAATAATATATCATTATCGCAAAGATATAATATAGTAAATTATTAAAAAATAAAATAATGTTATAATCAAGCAAAACCATTTAAGCTCTTTGATAAAGACTAATCATATAGATGAGTTAGAGAATTCCTTCAAAACTGAGATATCATTTATTAAATTTTATTTTTCATTTAAAGTAAAATATAGTATATAGAATACAGTATATCACAAAAATAGTAACTGATCAAAAATATTTATCTGATAGTATATCTAGCAAGTAAAAAGTTATTAGATATACAAAGAAATTAGCTTAGATATTTAGACTAAATAAGCATAATTCAAAAGTATATAATGCGATTTCTGAAAAAATAAGATGTTAGTAAAAAGGCCTTTTTTCTTATAAATTTAAAAAAAAAACCTATCAGGATAAGCTATTTTCTACAAATGTAAAATATTAAAATGAGAAGATTTAGATAAATATGTAAATATAGATACTGTGATTGATCTAATACAGGAAATAGTTTTCTTACTAATTAATGAAAAATGTAAGGATTTCTTCTAGATATCTGAAGAATTTGATTATGCTAAAACACTGATAAGAGTAAAAAAAAACTGTTTTTTATAAATAACAAGAAAGGTATAATTGATAAAAGTTATGATCAAGAAAGTAGTTAGAAGTTCAAAGTGATAATCACTTAAATTATCACTTTGAGCAAGGATAAGAGACATTAATAATTTTTATTAGAGCTTATTCTGATATTTATAAAGATTAATGTTAAGATAAAATAATCTAACACTAGATTCAGAAAATTTTCCTTTTAATAAAATTAAGATAATTGTATCTTCTGATAAATCCAAAACATTTTTATAAATAATGTTTATAATCATAATTAATCTGAAGGAATATTCAGGCTCTGTAATCAATAAATACTGATTCTAAATAAATTGAAAAATTATTATTCTAGAGCCTAATATATTTTTTTATAATTTTTACGATATGCATTATTAGCTAATATTTTGATAGGATCTTCATAAATATACATTACTTCTGCAACTCTATCTAAATCGTTTGAATAAATGAAAAGAATACATCTTTCTAATCGATTTATATTTTAAGAGATACAGTTATATATTTAGATTTTAAATTGATAAATTTTACTAGTTTAGAATAATAATAGCAGAGTCTGTGTAATATATTAATTTTGCATATATATACGAAAAAAAATATTAACCTTTATTGTATATTTTTTCCCTTTTTGATCAAAGATCTCAAAAAATATAAAGTTATCACTTCTCTTTTTTCAAATACTATGAGGAAAATATGGTTAATAATAATGATAAAACTATAAATATAAAGGGTTAGTAGACTCACAATTTCAAGATCTACAAGAATTAGCTATCTTTACATCTTGTATCTATATAAAGAGGTAATAAAGATTCCTTTTATATATACTTTTATAAAACTCTTGATATTAAATAGTAATATTAATTATTATATCTCATATCTCCTTAACTTTTTCTAGATGAATCTAATACTTGTTTATATTTTAGAAGTTTCAATAATATTAACACATTTTATTTCTTAAAATCTAATATAGTTTGAAAGTATATTTCAAACGAATAAAAAGAAACAAACTGCAGATTAGGCATTTGAAAACAACTATTTTAATTATATCTATGGTATTGTAATTACAGGTTTAGAGTGGCATTTTATCATATGGGAGGTTTGCTAGGAAAATGGGGTTCTGAGACTAAAAAATTTTTTTGAATAAATTAAAAAATCAAAATAAACAAAAAACTAGCTTTAAATTTGAGGCGATC
>CAMKVN010000722.1:0-24657 GCA_946474995.1 Funneliformis geosporum
AAAAGCGCTAGAGCTTTGAATTTGATATTGGAAATCATATAGCAAACTGGGTTCGTAGGTGGAAAGGAATCTTTCTGAATAACTTTTAGAAATCTGCACCAGAATCCCCTTTTATGCCTATATTGTGTGATGTAACAAATTACTATCGATTTTTGTAACTTAAGCTGAATTTTTGCTAAATCACATGATCGAATCGGCTGAATATTTACTGAAAGGTATTAGTGCTGAAAGAAATGATTTCGACTAATGAATATGATATAATCATAATGTATTAATTTACAAAATCATATTATTGTAATAAAAGAAATAACTGTAAATTACCTGACAGAATAGATTACCTAACTTTATTACACTATAATATCTGAAATCTGCTAATCCTGATAGTTCTACAAAATATGTTGAATTTGCGTGATATATCAGATATATCATATATATCAGATATACAAAAAATGGCAGATATATTAGTGATTGCAAATTATAAGATCATTTACTTTTTTTTCAAATGACCTTGATCATTTTGACTTAAAATTTATAATAAAAGTGAGATCATTTGAGATTATTTAAGATCATTTTAAAGCTATTTCAAGGTCATTTGCCAATACTAAAATATATTATAAGTAAAAATTATGTAAAGACTTAGAAATAACTGTAATTTTCTTTTTTATTAGTAATCAATTATATATAGCTTTATATTTCTTATTTTATTTATTTATATTATCAAATTTCTTATAAATAAGATAGCTGTATAACTTTGTTAATAATAAAAATTTACTTTAGATTTATCAACAATAAAATAGTTACTAAATACACTTATATTAAAAACAAATACAATTATAATAAATTCTTTTACATAATAAAACTCTAATTGCTTAACTTATAATTATACTTTATCTTTAAAATACATATTGATTGTGCAAGCCTTCAAAGCTCTTCATAAACTTTTATTTTATAAATTTTAAAGCTAAATTATTTGTTAATTTTGCATTAACACTAATTTTAATCATTAGTATCATAAGATAATATCATATTGATTAAGTGAATTATACTGTATTAGCTTTCCTTTTTTTTATTTATTATTGAATTAACTTTATTTTTTAATATTATTATTATGATTATTTAATAATAAAAATAATATTATTAAAAATAAATATATTAAATTTCTATAATATATAATAATATTAAAATTATATATAAATAGAAGGTGGTTAGTAGAAAAAGAGAAAATCCCAAATCTTTGTTAATTTTTATTATTAAGCCAAATTTATGCACATAATCAAGATTAACCAAATGATCTAATAATATAAATTTTGATCAAAATTTAGATTTCTCCCTTTTTTACTGATCGTCTTCTATATATATATTTTATTATATATACTTTAAAAGTAAATGTTGTCTTTACTTTTTTATGATTGCTTATTTTAGTTAAAAACTATTAGCAACTAACTAACCAATCTAAAATTTTTATTAATATATTTATACTTTAAATTTAACCAAATATATTTTTATAATATATTTATCTAAGTATGATTAATTAGATATATTAGTATTATAGATACTGTTAAATTTGTATAGAAAATTTTTATTAGTTATATTGAATATTATAATTATTTTGTTAATAATTATATATAAACTATAATCAAGATCTAATTATTCAATTTGATATGATATAAGTTTTGAACTACTATATTTTATAGATAATATATAATCAGGTAATATCATATTCATATTATAAATTAACATAAGAATTAAGCCTAACTTTTACTATATTTTAACCAACATTTAACACTTTAAAAAAGTAACAAAATGGATTATTTTAACTAATGCAAATATGTTTTTGAATAAAAGTAAGTTATGAAAATTTAGGTAAATAGTTAAGTAATCAGATTTTAAAATCTTAATTATTTATTAATTTTAAGTTATTTAGTTAGTAATTCTAAGTATTTTGAATGCAAACTAGAACTACTAGTACAAATTAATTCTTTCAAATAAGATTATTACTAATAATACAGAAGTAAATTTAATGTTGATAGTAGGATAAAAGTTGTAAAATATAAAAGTTTACAAAATATTAATAATAATAATTGAAAGAACAAAAGGTAGATAAGCTATTTTTATTAAATTAATATTGTGATTTTTTTAATTTTAATGCTTACTTCTTTCTTACTTTTCATAGTGTTAACATGAGAATTTCATTTCTATTTCTCATATGATAACAATTTACTTTCATTTTGTTAATCAATTCTAAATTGTTTATTTCTTTTATCAAATACTTGGTTAATGTCATTCACGATGCAAGACAGACAACTCTTGCAGTATTTCTGACTTTAAGAAATTCACATCCTATAGGTATTTCAGAAAACTTGAATTCTTAAACTGGCAATGTATGTCTCTATTTTATTTATGATTGATAAACTAAAATGTATAGCATAGTGTAGGGTATCGCATCAAATCTTAGATGAAGAAAGTTTATGTTTAATATTGATTCTTTTATTAAATTCTAGTTTATTATTAACATTAGAACTATTGATATTTTAGGATTGCTATAGACTTAATTTTTATATCATAAAAGAACTATCTTATTTATAATAATTTTTCGTTACTATTTCTAAACTAATTTTGAATAAAAATAATAAATAAAATAAATATAAGAGAATTAATAAATATACAGTAATAATAAATATAAGAAGTATAATAATTATAATAAATATAATGAGAATAATAAAGATAATGGAGATAATGGATATCAGTAAGATCAGAAATATAATTTTACTTTCCAATGATGAATTTTTAACCGGTGACAATAGGTCAATCATAATTTACATTTTAATTCTTTGTTATAATCCCTTACTTCATTTCAATATAAAATAATAACAATTTAGATATGATTGACTAATATGTAAATTTTGATGATTATTATTTATATTCTGTATATATTATACTGTATTGTATATATAATTACTTCAAATCACGCAATCATGTGTTATAAACAAAATAGGTGAAATATTCTTTTATACATTCCATCCGTAAGTTCTTAACTATAATGGAATTTTGAGGCGTAGTTGGCATTTTTGGAGAAAATAATCCTCAATATTAAAGAATATAAAATAATCAATAATGTGTCCATCCAAAAAATAAAATGATATTTATTGACTTTATTTAAAAAGCATAAATCTTTATAGAAAAAAAAAAGGTAAAAAAAATGATCACAAAATAAAAATAAAAAATTCTTTCTTTCGAAAAATAAGAAACAACGAATTAGTTGCAAAAAAAAAGCCATTCGGTTCTCGAACCATTATTTCGAGACCGGCAATGATGCATAATAAAAATGATCAATTATCCCTACAACAATACACGTGACTATTTCCACTTCAAATAATCGTTTTCTTGTGTAATTAATAAATGATTGTTAGGATAGAAGATAAATTGAAAGGACAATGTGAATTTCATGAAATAAAATAAGCTGAATATTTTATATTTTGCTAATGTTTCCTAATGACGCCCCAGCATCCGCTCTTAAATAGCCAAAGCTCTCTCACTCTTTCTAATCCGAGAATTTTGACTGTAAGTTACTTGATAAATAAATATAATTGGTAATAGAAAATGAAAAAAGGGGTACAAAAAGGTATATATGATGTTATCGTGGTCAAGTGTGTTGCAAATTGTCATGTGTATGTTGACACTTTCATTATGACAGATCAATTTTCAGTCCTTGAAGCATTCTGTGATGTTCCCAAATTCATAAAAAAAAATTCATAACTTTAAATTTTAATAACAATTTGAATTTAATTTAAATTCAATTTTTTTTTTTAAAAAAAAAATATAAATTTAGATTTAGAATTTGCCCGAAAATATCACCTCATGAAATAAAAATATTAGAAAAGTTTATAATGATATATATAGATTTTTTTTGTTCAACTTATAATTATTTATAATCGGACCATCGAATAGAATGAGAACTTTTATCAAATCGAATAAAAAGGGGAATCGTAAATTAGGAAAGAAAAAAAGATCGCCCAGGTTCCACAATAAAATAATATATTTACAACAAAGTCGCATGATTCCAAAAACACAAAAGGTCGTGAGAAAATAAGTGATAACAATGATCGAATATCACATAACAAACTTCCCAATAAAATTTCCTCATTGAATAATTTTGTAGGTTTAGTTTTTATTTTAAGATCGCTTGATTTGCTTTTGCTTATTGTTCATGGATCTACTTTGTTAGGTCTTACGCCAAAGTATTGAAAATATTTTAGTACTTGCATTTTTCACAAATAATGTCTTAGAAAGGCTAAATTTCAAGAAACAACTACAAAAAAGTTGGGGCGATTATCTAAACATCTCGAGGCTTACTGTATAAATATAAAAAAAAAATGGTCATCCATCAAAAAATTTCTTTGTTAACTGATCAATTAACGGAAAATACTTCTTTTTCTTTAACCGACGAAAATTTGTCATAAAATAAACTGGTTTGTATAAATGATTGATTCGATCAATTGCCATTTCTATGTTCTAAATTTGAAAATGAAGGAAAAAAATTTTTTTTCTTACTTGGTCCATGTAGATTAGACAAAGATCATTTTAACTTTTTGTAAATGATCATTACTTTGACCGCATATTAAAGGAAATGTTCCAGATTAAGAAAGTATGAAAGTTTGTTTATAGATGTTACAGATAAAGATTATTTCGAATGAATAAAGTTTTCATTGAAAAATCACTTTATATATCCTTATTTGTAAATTTATTGATCTTATTATATGAATGAAAAAAAAGGGTTCATTGAACGAACGCGATAGATTTTTATCCTGATCACGTGAAATGATTGTTGTCACAATTTGATTTTGTCAATCATATTAAAAATATTTTATTTTTAAATAAAGTTTTTTCATCTTTGAAATTCATTATTTTTTTGTATTATTTATGGAATGTTATGTATGCCGCATTTATTATTTAAAAATAATGTATAAAATAATGACAATAAATGTAAGAATGCCATTTAGAATAAAAAACGAGCAAGTTACGAATTTTCAGATATAAACAAACAACTTACAAATATGCTTGTTTGAGATCATTTCCAAATTCATCCGGTCTCGTTGATAAGTCTCGGTCTCAAATGAATTTCTTTCAATTGCCCCAACCTTTTCCGATTACCGATCCTTCCGCTTTTCCAACAAGTATGTTACGAGTTTAGAATTGTGGTTTTAAAATCATGAATATAATTCAATTAATTTCTGTGCGTGAAACGATGATTGCATTCATCTTGACTAATTATAGGATTTTTGCTGTTGATTTTTTGTAACTTTGGACGAGTCATTCCGAGTTACCTGATGGTCGACTTTCTTCCTTGTGACGTTACAGTAAATTGTAATCATCACGACACGAGATAACATATCAACTTTATTAACGTTGTACGATATTTTAGATTTGTTTTAAAAAAGTTCAATGTACTACTGACAACAATTGATTGGTGTCTAAACAACGGATTAACTTTAAAAATTTATCATTTCATGTTGATGATTTTTAATCAGTCTAAAAATTATCTGAAAGAATGTAAATCTTAATTTTTATGGATATACCGTAAATAGAAAACGGTCAATCGTCTAAAAAAGTAGTATCATTTAGATATATAAATCTCTCCATTTCTTTTTTTTTTTCCTCAACCCTTTGTTGAGGTTAAAAAAAAATTTTTTTTTTGTTTTCCCTTTTTTTATCCTTTCCAGTCTCTCTCTCCCTCTCTCTTTTTATTTTTTTACGAATATTTTATTTTGATTTTTTTGACAGAAAATTTAATGAATATGATAATCTTTAATGGTTATAAATGCCTTTTGGTATTTTCTATACTTTGTTATCTTACACGTCCTGTTTTATCCGATTGTCTCAATGCGCCTATTGAGAATTTTGACTATTTTCCAAATAAGATTGCTTATCATACTGAAGGTAAGTATCCTGTTTATGCGGAATTTTTTATCGGATTTAATAAAAAAATTAATTTATTTATTTATTTTTTTTTTTTACGTTTAAAGCTGGAAGAAGAGACTTTGATGTGACGTACCACAATACTTACATCGTAGTCACCACTAAAAAGTTCCTTGAAACCTACGTCCTATATTGTACTGCAACCCGACCTGCTGACGCTCCTGTTGTCACCACGAGTTATATTCAAGTTCCCGTGAACAATGTCGCAGTTTATGATTCTTCAATTGTTTCATTTTTAGAGGTAAAATTCATAAAAAAAAAAATTAAATAAATTAAATAAATTAAAATAAACTACATTGACTAATTGTTTTCATTCCTTCATTCCAAAATTAACTAGATTTTAGGAGAAGAATTGAAATTAAAATACGTCCTCGATAAGAAGACCATCACCTCTCCTTGCTTGCAAAAACATAATGATCTATATGAACTATTCAACGCTGCGAATACAACTCTCGTCGCCGGTACTGACGTTATATTTCAGAGTCAACCTTCGATAACGGGAGGAAAGTTCGTGTCGATCGCCATAGATGAGGAAACTTCAGCATTAAAAGTAAGATTCCGTTTATCTTATTTTCAGATTTTATACGCGCATTCAAGAACCAAAGTTTCTAATTTTTCAAAAAAATAAAAAAATTAGGGAGCCGAATGGATCAAATTTATATCACTCTTTTTTAATAAAACGGATGTCGCCAAAGAAGCTTACGATAAAATTCAACAAAATTATTTATGTCACGTTGACAATGTTTCTAAAGTACCAAAGAAATCGAAAAAGTCAATAGCTTGGGTATCTCTTGAAAGTGATAATACTTTCACCATAAAACAAACTTCATTTTATTCAAACATTACTATGGATGCAGGTGTGTAGAGTGGTAAAACTTGATAATTAAATAATTTGAAAATCATTAATTGATTTAAATGTTACCCTCCTCTTTTTTTTTCTTTTCCTTTTTTTTAGCCGCCGATCCTTTAATCAGCATAACGTCGAATGTTGAGGTCGAGGAATTACACAAGGAGCTTCATGATGCGTTCATTGTTATCGATTTGTCAGAACTTACACCACCAAATGATACGCTTGATTCGTGGAAACGTCTCTTTGGATATCAAACATCGGGAGTAACGCTTCCAAATTTCATCACCCAAAAGAGATTGTTCCGTACCCGCAAGTTGTTAAATAACATGGCTCATGATGATTGGGATGAAACCTCTCCATCGCGACCTGATCTAGTAATACAAGATTTGTTAGCCATACAATATCCATCATATCAAAAGGACTATTATGTTAGATGGTTCGATAAATTCGCCGAAACTGGGGATGTCAAAATATTAACAGGAGATCAATGTGATGAAAATACTTTTGGTCTACCAAAAAATGATTTCGGAACTTGTGTGCCAAAGCAATTCACCGGTGATGGTAAAGACATCGATGGAAATAAAGTCCCCGTTAAAGCTAAAGATGGTGATAATGATAACAATGACAATGACGAAAATAAGAAGAAAGTGAAACCTGGTTTTATCATTGCAGGAGCTTTGTCAGGTGCTTTTGTTATATTTGGCCTTGGAACTTGGTCATTAATAGTTGCAAGAAGAAAGTACAGGGAAAGATTTGTCAAATTGAGAGATGAACATGAAATTCAATCGAAAGGAGTGAAGGAAGTGAATGAGATAAATAAATAAAAAGTTAAAATATATGCTTGAGGGCTAATTGACTGTATATTTTCAAAATTTGTTATATATTTATTTTTAGTTATTTTGTATCAATTTGTATCAATTTGTATCAATTTGTATTTACAATATATGTATTTTATGAACCCTTGAATAAAAAAAAAATATCTTATAATTATTATTTGATTGCAGATCTAATCAACCTTTTTTTTTTAAAAAAAACTTTTTTTTTTATAAATTACAATATTCTTATCTTATTTCCCATTCCACTTCCTACAACACCACTTTCTCCTACTCCACTTCCTCCTACACCACTTCCTCCAACACCACTTCCTTCTATAACCTTATCTTCCTCTCTATTCTTCCCTTTCCCTTTTCCGTTCTTCCCTTCTTTACTGTTTCTTTTTGTTCTATCATTACCAACCTCCCACCACTTATTAAAGTTGTGTTGTAACTGTTGACCTCCAATTAAATAATCCCTACCTGAAAGGGAACTATTGTTCGCACTATTATTTCCACCACCAATATTTCCACCATCATCGTTAGGAGGATTATCTTCTGAATCTGTTGAATCTGTTGAAGGATAGTAAAGACGATTACGTATTACCTTACAGCAATCATACGATTTACCGATTACGTTCGTTAAGATTATTATCGAGCAAGTTATTAATGTCAATAATGGTATAAATCTATAATTTATGACTGATTTTAAATAAAGGATCTACCAAAATAAAAGGGTGGAGAATTAAGCACATCAGCTTAAATCAGTAAAGATCAATTAAATCAATCAGACTCTTACTTGGATCACCAATTGAGGTACATCTTCTAATATTACAACAATTAAACTACCAAAATAAATCCATTTAGCAGAAGTAACACTAAAAGGAGCATTTAATGATTGAATATTTGCTAATCGTGAACTTAATAATTTTAATGATTCCAAATCAATATAACCCATTACAAGAAGTATCGTTGTAATTAATGCATTATGGCGAGCAAACGTTTGAAATAAAGTATTACTCCCAAGAAATTCTACGAGAAATACAAACATTGTTATAACAAAATTTACTGATAATGGTGCCAACAATATAACAAGACTGCAAATAGGATTGGAAAAAAAAGTTAGTATGATGAATTTTCAGGAGATCAATTTGAATGTTCTTTTTAAAAAAAAAATACCTTGGTATATACAAATATGGCACATCTTGAACATTGTAATATAAGAACATGATATCCATGACAAAGTCTATTAAAATCACAATGAATTTGAACAATGACATGCTTTTGCCCTGTAAAGAAAAGAAAAAGATTTAAGTAAAAAGAAGATTTAGGCTTGAAGAAGTTCTTAATATTAAGTAAATCACCTCAGGGTAGGAATTATGAGCCAGGAACACTAGCACACATAGAACAAAGAAGGTGCAAATGATCCCTGCAATTTCATATCTATAAACTGTCCACATATTTTCTAATTGAAATCACAATTATTTCAATAAGATAAAATGATTTTACTATCCACTTGACCATTTTTTCTTTTTTCTTTCACTTAAAAAAAAGACACTCACTTATTTCCATTACACCATATTCGGGGTCCAATAAAGCGGTAGTATCGAAATGAACTAACTGAGTAATCATTTTATTCTTAACCAAAGTATCCATATCACTAAGGATTTGTTCCGTGTTCATATCTTCTTTAATCCTAGTGGCTATTAATCGCACCTGAATTAATACTGGTAAAAATGGTAAATCATCTCTTGAACCATCATATTGGAACCGTTTCGATGTACGTAATCTTTCTAATGGCACCGGTATCACTTGTGAAAATGCGATTAATAAGTCATCGAAAAATTGATTTTTTTCTGATGATGAAAAGTTATTAAAAAATTGTGTTCCAATTTTATCCAACCGTAATAATACATTCTTATCATCTAGAGAGATTTCGACAAGATGATATTTAGCAAGGATATCATTACCCCATCAAATCTTTTCATTCTTCCACTCACCGGTAAATTGTTGATCACCCGGGATATTAGTTTTAACGCTCCAAGTGCCACCTTTAATACCGATTAAAGGTTCATTAAATTCTTGATTTCTAACAAAATTGTCATCAATTTCAATATAATAATTAGAATTGAATTGGTTAAATGTCGAAGTCAATAATTTTACTTCTATTTCGGTAACTCTTGTACTAACAAATTCCGTTAATGATGCTGGAAACGATTGTCTCAACAAATCTTTATATGGCGTGGTAGCATTAATTTCAGTTATGTTACTAGTATTGTACATTCTTTGGTAGATTGATATATTTCCCGTTGATAATACTATGGGATCTATATAATTTATCCTTACTGTTGACAAATTTATCGGTATTGTTGCATTAATTGGTGGTGTTGTATTCATTATTAGTTTATTATTGTACCCTACATCTATTGAAATTCAAGAAAAAAAAAAAAAGAGAAAATTGGTATTCTCGTTTTTTTCTTCAAAGCAAATTCTCTCACACAAAATTTTTCCTTCTAATTTGCTCGTCAATAAAAAACCAACTTACCACCTTTAGTGACAATCTCTATATCATTGCTAATAATATACCAGTATCTACCAGAACCATCTTCGCCAGGTATTGCGGTCCATATTGTATTATTATTTAATACATCATACAATATTTCTCTCATTAATGGAATCCCCCAATCTTTTCCTTTACCATATTTCTTGGTATCCCCTTCAACCAAATTATATACACTCCCTTGAAGGTAACTATCTTGTCCATCACGTCTAGTACCAATCATCAAAAATCCACCATGACTTAATGGTAATATGTCATTGTATATAAGAACAACATTCCCTCTGCTTTCCGATCTTATTTCATGACCGGGTAAATCTTGATAGGATTTTATGGATCCTATGCTTAAAAAATCAATCATTTTTATGGTATAACGTAATGTAATGTCATTTTGTTCACGAATAAAACATGTGTATCCTAATAATTTGTCAATTGATTGTGTACATGCCATTATAGATATTCGTACATTTGCCAATGATGTTGCATAGATTATTGCAGGTGATGACCAAGTGATTGACGATTCGTGAAGAAGGGTAATGTAGACTGTTGATTGTGTGGATGATGAAGAAGATGAGAAAGGTGGAGATTTTGATGTGGGGTTTATTGACGAAATGGAGTATACGAGGCCGTATCCACCATCTAATGTTTTGAATGTATGAAATGCATCTATTCTATATAATTCTGATGAAAGCATCACCGGTGTAATCACCCCCTCCGACATGTTATGCAACCTTTTCCTAAATTACACGTAAAAGGGTATTGAATTTCAACACGCACGAATACATTAAAAAGATTGCTAAAACTTGAGATCCCACGTTACCCTATACGATCCCAACCATATCTTCTCCAAACTATACTACGGTTATCATACGATATCACAAATAATAATCCTTCACTTTTAATATCATTGATTGTCTCAATGGTTGTCAGATCTGACAGGTATGATGCAGACATCTCTAGATTCACTTGATCACTCAATTCCACTTCACTATGCTCAAATAACAAATTTAGTACGTCTTGAAAAATAACTCTTAAAAGAGAGAACATGTTACTTACGGATCGATTATATGTCCATCAAGCGTCGTTATCAAACCCATGAATATTATACGATTTGAAGGTTCATCTAGTAATTTCCAATACCTTATCAACAACAAATTATCTAGTATAAAGTATTTTTTTTTTTAGGTTAGCATGAAATTTGGTGATCCAGCAAAAGATAAGCTGAACCTCACCAGGTAACGTGAATATATTGATTCTATTAATAGGACAAAAATTAAATTCCGAAAATCCGAAATTCAAATTAACATGAATTGAAGTCCCATTTGGATACAATGATCTCAACGCAAACACTCTTCTTGTAATCCATCCTCGTTCACAATGTTTATTTGTTAAACGAATGGTCAATATCGATGAATCTTTAAAGGTTACTGCGTTAATCGGATATAGTGGTCCATTTAATAAATCTTCATATATTGTCAGTGTATTGTATGAAAATATGCCAATGGTAAAGAAAAGGAGAAGTATGATTATGCGTCGGGAATGGTGTGATATTGTGAGACATGAATTAATTTGACGCGTCATTGAATATAACTTCCTTTCAACTCATGAACATAAAATCCAAACACCAAAGAAAAAGGATTATTTAACGTAAAAGCCTTCAATTATATATATTTTACAAAAGTTACACTAAAATTCCTTTTATACAATCCCGTCCTGAAATTTACACAGTCTCTCTTTCCATTATATATGATATGATTGTGGCTCATTATCCGAATAATAAAATATCAAAAAAAAAAAAAAAAAAAAAAAATAAGAATTATTTTTTTTAACAGGGAACCGAAATCCGATAAATTTTTTATTTTTTTATTGAAAGGAAATAAATTATTTCTTTTCCAAGACGGTCGAAAAGATGTGCGTGCACACTTTTTTCTTTCAAAATTAGGTGAAATTTTAGGTTGTACCCAACCACGTGCTTTCAAATTAATTTATCGGGATTAACTTGATCGAAGATCATGTCAACCTTATTTGTTGCGCTCAAAAAGCTCAGCATCACAAGAGAAAAAGGTCGATTAGTTCAAAATAAGCTTCGCAAAAAAAGAAACCCTGTATATCGATTTTTGCTGTAACGGAAATAATAAAATAAAGAATCTTGTGAAATCTCATTCTTTTTTCCCAAAAAAAATCTTGTTTCTTTACTAGTTTCCTTTGGGGGCTTAGAAGTGGAACCGAGTTTGATATATTTGTATATATATGTTTCGAAGAATCGAAAGAGTTGAATCCAATTGTTTGCTACCCATAAACGTGGTCCAGACTCCGAACGATTTTACAACATTACATAATGTCGCATACTACCCCTTTACTAATCGAGAAAACATCAGGAATAAATAAAAGGAGTAAGCGATGAAGACAAATTCTGCGGATCACCCTTTTCGGAGTTAGGGTAAATCGGAAAAGGACGCCCCACAGCACACCAAAAATAATAAATTAAAAAGTATTTCACATCAACACATTTGTTATCTACGTGAAGTAAATTTCTCCTCGGGAAGGGTAAAATTTTGATTAAAGTAGGATAAATTCCTCGCGACCCTTTCCTTTAACAGCTCTTTTTTTGTTCACCATTTTTGGGATCGACATTAACCATGTGCTACCTAATAAATAAGATATTTATTCTTTGAATGTAAATGTCTAAATTAGAATAATTTTCATTGTTTCAATCAGTTGTTTATAAAACCCTACCCAAATAAAGCTAGGAGATAAAAAAATATTTTATAGGCTGAAATTTTTTAGAGTTTAAAAATTACAATTAGTCGTTGGTAATAGGTATGTATATACAAGATATTTTACTTAATTAATTTATTTTTTTTAAGAAAGATAAATTGATGATTGTTATTTCAAATGTAATTTATCATATTTATGATTTTATATTTTTTTTTAAACCAAAAAATAAAAAAAAATTACACCCAAAACTTCAGTAAATATTTTCTCTGAAAAAGTTTCAAATCACTTTCACATGTTTCAATTCATTTTCCAATTCAAAACGATAATGGTACCTTAAATTTCGTAATGGATTCAAAAATTATTTCTTATCGAAATCAAAGTCCAAATAAAGAATTAAAAGGTAAGAAAACAGTTATCAATGTAATGACGCAATTTCATTGATCTTTTTCCCAAACTAGCAGATTTTTATGATTTTTTAAACTCCGGGAGACATTACGATAGGACAGTACTGGTTAATGAAAATCATTCATCAATTTGAATTCGCAGCAATTTATTCAATTGTAATACTGTACTTCGGAGTTACCTCTTTGTAATTGTAAGGAAAAAAAATTTTTTTTTCTTAATTCCGAATGAATTCATCAATAAACAATTCGAATTTAATTTATTCAATTAATGAACAAACTTACTTATTTGCACGACTCTTTCAAAGGTCACAAAGGGCTTTGGATAACAATGACTAAAGATTACTTTGCCAAATTAATTGCTTTGCCAAATTAAAAGAATGATTGCTTTCTTTCTATCTCCATATCAGTTTCGTTCATGAGGCGGAACGGAATACGTTGAGCACGACCTCTCGTAATTCTCCTGAATATGGTAAAATCACATCAGGAACATTTTAATCACGCATCATTACATCATTTACGTTTATTAACGAGACGATGGACGAATGATTTCGTTCATTATCTTTCCGAATTTATCGTTAAATTAAACGCGTTACTAAATTTGGTTATACAATAAAGAAAGGGTCGAAAATCCAGTTAATTTAGTTACTTTTCATCAACATTTTATATTTACGAGTTCCTTTTTTATTAGGATAAAGCTCTATTTTTAGAACCTATTGGTTATAAAATAAATTTTGTTAGTACCTATTTAGCAAGATGATAATGAAAATAAAATAATTTGAGGAGGTGGTTTGACATGTGTTACCGGGTTTTTAAGTTATCCCCCTGCAGTTCACTTGTAAAGGGAAGAAATAGGCTTTATCCTTTGGAAATGAAATCTCAGATTGCTTACATTGAATTGAATATTTATTGATTAATAAGTTATTGTTACCCCAGTTACAAGCATTCCATTTCACTGTAGGTTTATTGAGTAGTGTTGCGCAAAAAAGTACGTGTTTTTGTGCTTATTGAAATAAAGTTATTTGAACTTCCTATTCTGATACTAAATATATACAAACATTATCTGCTGTCGGATCGGATTAATAAATAATTTCATTTTATTAAACGAATTTTGTACAATAAATCCGGAAAGTTTGTTCCGTCAATCGATTTTAGATTGATAAACATCAATTTAATTTATTATATAAATACGCGCTTAATTTTAATTGATTTTTTTCCTAAAAAAAAAAAAAAGAAAAAAGAAAAAAGAAAAATTTACAAGAAAAAAGAAGAAAGAAAAAAAAATGTCAAAACCCATTCCAGTTAATTCTCACCCGAGGGGACTACAAAAAAGTACTTTTCCAAGAGTTCAGAGAGTAAAGGTTACACCAGACTGCAGATTAAACGATAACTACTTTTCTAAGTTATGTTATCCTCAAGTTATGATGCCAATCATTCCTTCCATTCAAACGGAGAAGATAGATAATGACAACGAATTTGAGATTAAGCCCACAATTAAAAAAACCTGCGCACGCTGTAAGGAATCCAATAGGTGCGTTAAGTTGGTCTGTTCAAGAATCCATAGATTGGAAGATTTAGTAAAGAACATAGTGAGAACCACTGAAACGAGTTCAATGAATGTAAATAATTATAATACTTTTATCAAGGTTTAATGATCAATTTATTTATTATTTTTTTTTCATGATAATGGAGAATTAACATTCCTCTCTCTTTTGTATACTTGTATTGCAGGAACAACAACCTCAAATTCCCTCCCCAATATCACAGGTATTCATAAACCAATCTTTGCAATTACCGACTCCTCTTCCTTCTCCAATTCAAGCCTTCTCAAGTCCTCCCAATTCCATAAGTAGTGATCTTTCAAATTATAGCTTGGAAGAATTACAAAAGGTTGTGTCGGTCATAACCAACGCAATGAATAGGACCGATTGCGTTAAACCCAATTCCCTTCATGCTTTTAGTCCTTGTAATTAAATTTAGGCATATATTAAGGAAAATGTGTTTTGCTGGCAAAATCGAAGAAATTTCATCAAGAATTGGCAAAAACATTTTTAAAAAATTCGATTAAGGAATCACCCAAGTTTACGAAAATTTTATTTCAATCTAAGATGTTCTTTTATTCAATCGTTGAATTTCTCCTTTCTTCCTAAAAAAAAAAAAAAAAAAAATTACACATCATATATATATCCTTTCTCTCATCTTTTTCTAAGAAATGTTTTATACTTCCTAATTATACTTATCCTCAATCTATTCAAACCATTAAGAATTTTACGACTTTCCCATTTACTATGGGGAAAGAATCCTTAATAAAATTTAGCTCTTTTTTTTAAAAAAAAAAGGTGCTTTAACACCAGATCACAAAACTTATTGGGCGTAAATCGCCATGTATTTTTTCAAAGGAATTCTAACTCCTGATCGCCAATCACAGTTTAACAGGATTACCTACAAATGAATACGTTAATATCGGTATCAATCATTGTTTCCAATAAAAGCAATGTTGGTAGCCTTTTTTTATGGACGTATATGGGAGGTTAAATCGGTAATGCCCATACTGGACCGTGAAAGATCGTGTTGGTCTAGTTTAATTTGCTCGCTAATCGTCCAAAATCAAGGTTCGACTAAATAATCTATTGTGATGATGAATCCGCATGCATGCGCTTAATGGGCCATAGCAGATAGATATGATTTCATTCATTCGGATTAATGAAAATTTTGCCATGACTCACGAGGGATACATCCCTAATTTTTTTTTTGAATTCAACAATAAATAATTTACGCCCCCCTTACTGTTTTTCTAAAAATAGCAAGAAAAAATCTCTTTTTCTATATAGAATGTTAATAAATGATCATTATATTCTCCATTAAGTTGTATTAATAGATTAAAGAATTGTTGATCGAGAGATATCTTTTTTGATCCTTAAAAGGTAATTTAAATGTTATTATATTTCTTCGTTTACAATTCATGCAAATGTTATGCAAATGAACAATAGTAAGCGATAATATAACTTTTTTTGTTTTACCAAGAAATTGCAACAAAAAACGTAGAAAGTCTACGGATCATCTTTGCTTCGAATACGTCAAACTTGTCAATTGATTTGGATTGATTCCGAAAGTTGCGCAAGTTAAAAAAGGTTAGGATCCTAAATTTTAGAATTTACTCACTTTTTCACCATTTAAAAATCGAGTTTTTCTACCAAGTGAAAATTTCCTCTTCTTATTTATATAAAAATATCTACCTATTTGAGATAAAACTTGATTTACTTGATTTACTCAAGAATAAAAATAGTAATATTTATTTGATTTCCGATTGTATAAAAGGGATTGTGTGTTTTTTTTAAAAAAAACCTTGACAACTTTATTATGATAAGAAATATTAGAATTTAAGCAAAAAAAAATATGTCTGATCCTTCTAACAATTCGTTAAAGGAACCTATAATTTCGATGACAAGTAAACATAAACCCAATTCTCGTAGAAATAATTCTTCAATGAATCGTGCTATTCGTAACAAATTTACCAATAAAGGTTCGATTCGAAGTGACCCCTATTTGATTCAATATTCAACGAGATCTCAAGCTCGTCAACAAGGTTTGATGACAGAAACATCAAGTACTTCAACAATCGTGGATTCTAACGCGACAACCGAGAGTACTGGCACGACTACAGAGCCTGCAGCACAACCGCACGCTCTCACGACAGGACGTAAGAGACATTGTGCCAAATGTAAAGAATCAGCAAATATTGTAAAGATGATTGATTCTAAAATGAGTAGAATTGAAGAATTGATTGAAAACCTCAAGAAAGTTACTGGACAATTGAGTAATGAATTCAAGGTAACGATTTTCTTTATTGATTCGTGAAAATTTCGCGATTTGTACAGCACAATGGGTTTAAACATTTCAATTTATCAGAACAACAGTCTTACTCAAACCATATCATTTGGAAAACCCGGAGTCATGGATTTATCAAAAATGAGCATTGACGAGATACAAAAATTTGTAATGTTTATAACAAATAAGATCGTTACAACTTCTAACCATTCACAAATTCCACCGAGACATCGATTAAAATGAGGTTGTAAATTAAAAAAACATCGTTCTTTTTCGATACCAATTTCTTTTTTTATTTTTTTTAAAGAAATAATTCATGAACCTTTATGATTAAATTAATCAATTTTTTTTCCTTTGTATATTTTTGCTACTAACCAAGTATGATTCCCCTTTTTATTCGATCGCTATTTTTCTCTCTCGCTTCGTCTAAATTTAACAAAAAATATCAAAAATAAGCTTTATCCCATTATAAGATTAATCAATTATGTTTACACTATAGTTTTTTTTTTTTAAAAAGCCTCTTTGACCTAAGAATATAAAATAAAATTTTGATTGGAACTGCCTCCTCAACTAGCGTTCCTTTTTTTTAGTTGCATTCTAAACTCCATAGATTTTTTTGATAATCTTTTTAATTATCGAACAATGACTCTGGATACCTTTAGTGTAGCGTATTGTAGTATTTTGAACAATCAATTAAGGAAATTTCCAAAGCCAAAAAGAAAAAAAAAAAACAATTTGTGAAACTGATTTTGATTTTATTTTAAATTTGGATGATCATCATAAAAGGTGACTTTTTTTTAAAAAAAAATCATTCTTTAAAATAAATATAGAATAGCGCCGGAAAGACCCGAAGAAAGCTAACATATTTTTTTGTCTTTACTGTTGAACACATATCACGTCAGAGGGATCGCCACGTGCAAAATCAAGTAACAAAATAAAACATTGAGAATTAAACTTTATCAGAAATACTTGATAAAAAATATTATTAAGGTTTATGAATAAAACGAAAAGGGTGATTAAATCAATTACCAAATTTATTTATTATTAAAAAAGGTTGCATAGCGTTCCAATAAGGATAATTATTATTAGTAATTAGGCAACACAAAAAAAAATAAAAATAAATTATTTCTCGTATTAAAATACCTAAATAACCATTGCAAAAATTCTCACGATTTTTTAAAAACTTTAAATAAGGGTTGCAGAGATATTTTATCCATCATCTAAAAAAAAATTCTTGATTGTTTTTTTTCTAGAATAGTAATTCAATCTCTCAACTAAGACAATCAAATTTTGTTAGGTCGAAATTTGTACAGTAATGATTTACATTACCGTTTGTTATCTTTATAAAGCCATAAATAGCAATAAATGGTTTTATGTTACAAATAATGTTAGATGAATAGAATAGAATTCTCAATAAGAAAATAATACAATCAAATCCAATTTACATATTTTGGTTAGAAAATAAGATAAACTTGCATATTTGATGACAAACTGCATCGTGTGAACCAGTAATGCCAATCATTTTTTTTTAAAAAAAAATGTTGCGGCGGTAGATTGACTACACTACCTAATATTTATGAACACAATAACGATCTTTGAAAACAAGGGATTCAACTCCTAACTAAATATTTAATCATGCCATTTTTGGTTCATTAAAGGGAAAGTTCTTTGCAGTTGATATTAATGATATCGCATATCTTAAAAGATCTAATTCCAGAACACTTTCAGCAATTGAGAATAAGCATATTCCTATCCAGTCACTGGATGGCGCGTTACGGAAGGTTACCAAGATAAAAGTAACCTCATAGCGTGGAGAAATACACCAGCATCTCAACTTGCCCAAATGGGCGACACTCGAGTGAACAACATGAAAAACGCATCAACACCATAATATTATTGGTATCATCGCACATATTCGGTATTGGAAGTATAATTAATAATTATCATGGCAGAATGTTGTATTAATATTACATTACTGCAGAGGTCATGAAGGATATCATAAAGAAGGTTCAATCGAGCTTGCCTGGAAAGCCTGAAGAGTGGAAGAGATCGTATCATCCCTAATGAAATTACCAGCAATTCAATGAATGTGTATCACCTTAAGAATATTATCCTGATCCTTGTACTACAAAGGATATATACTCGTTCGAATATTGTGCATCTCTATAAAAGAAATTTTCAAACGTTAGTACAACTCAGCATATTTTGACATTCATATTGATGAGGTTAAGTTAAGAACAGTGCAAACCATTAGAAAAAAATGTTAATGTTTGTTGTTGAAATGTTTCGATAAAACGAAGGTCGGTAAAGTGGAATCTGTTAAATGAAAATGTCAGTGGAAACATGACAATGTCGTCGGTAAATTAGATTATAGTGTGATAATTAATAATCGTTGATATGATTTAGAATTTTATTGATGGATTATAACTAATATAACAAATATGCAGCATTTTTCAATAAATTCACTATATTTATATTTTATCATTTAAATTTTATTACCATTTTGATTTTCCAATTTATATAATCAAAGAATTAATATTAAAGTAAAAATTAATAAACAAAGAAATCAATTTTGATTTTAAAAGATACATAATAATTACTAAAAAAAACTTTTTTAATTTAAAATTTTTCATTATCCTTAAATGGTAACCTGTAATTATAGTTTAATATTAATCAAGCAGATCTCAATCGTAAATTTTATAATAAAGAAGTTACTCTAGACTTATTCAAAACCTATTTTAACGTGTAACTTATTAGAAGTTAGGTAAAATAATTTATTATAAATAAATAGTTTAATCTCAAGCTAAAAATAGTTAAGACAAGCTTTAATTACTAAGATTTTATCATTAGTATTGATTTATTACAATAATTTAAATAATTTAATTTTTTATAGCAATAAATTCATTTTTAAAAAAGAAGTAACTTCATTATAAACTAGATCATATGGAAATATTACCAGTAAAATCAAGTTATAAGATATAATAAATCATATGATAAATAATATGATTTTATTAACAATATTTCTATGTTTAAATAGAACATATCAAACAAGTATGAAAAATTACATTTTAAGAAATTATGAATTAGTTATATTAGTTATATAATATAATAAATAATTTAATAATTTTAATTATTTATTTTATTATATTTCTATTACAAAAAATAAATTTAATAAAAATTTTGCTTAAATACTCTTTTTTAAAATTGTATTACCTTAATATAACAAGATATTATTTTATAAATTCTATTATTTCACATAATATACTAAATTGAAAATAATAGTAGAAAAATAATAATAAAAAGGTTAAAATTTTAATAAATTTTATAAAATATGATTTGATAAGCTATATGGGGTAAGTGTTAGGAAAAGGGATCAAATCGACAAAAAATTTTTTTGGAAATAACAAATGATCTGAATCAGATGACCAAATCTACATCTATTTTACTTAGAAACTTTTTTTAAAAAAAAAATCAATCTGATCCATTTTCCTAGCACTCATCCTATATATTATTATAAATATTAGGTATAACATTAAATATTTCATATCAATATATAAAAGATTTTGTTTATAAATTTAAAAAAGATTTTATTAATATATTAATATTAATAAAATATTGATAAAATCCTAATAGAATTCTAACTAAATTAATAAATTCTATTATTTAAATTATAATTTTTAAAATATTATACTATATTAATTTTTATTTACTTGTAATTAAAAAGATAATTTATTTTAAAAAAAAAATATTAATTCATAACTGTATAATAATCAGAACATCTATTGAAATTTGCATTTATTATATAAATAAGTCAGTCAATTTTTAGCTAAATCAGCTAAAATTTTTATTAAACATTGAATTTATTTTATTCTTATATTAATTATAGTATTTTTAAAACTTATAATTTCACAAATAATTTTTAAAAGTTGTCAATTAGAAAATTTAAAAAATATTTTCTAAATAACTTGAAAATAAAGCCTTAATTTATATTTAATTTAATATTTAAAAATAAAAACTAATATGAAAAATTCTAAAAAAAAACTATTTTTATAAATTAACTAATATTGAAAAAAATAAACTTGAAATAGAAAAATTTTTATTTTTATATTGCATTTTTTTTAAAAATTTATAAATATATATTAAAAAAATATGTAAATATAAATTTTAAGCCTTTTAATTTACATATATTAATAAATAACCACAAGACATTTTTATTAAAATTTTGTTAATTATAATTTTTAGTAATTATTTGAACTTATACTACTATAATATATATTAAAAATAAAATAGATCTAATCTTTAAGATTTTCAGTAAAAATTTCAATTGATTTAACTAAAAATTGATTGATCTACCTATAAGAAATACAAATTTGATATTACTTAAATTATTGTTTCACATAGATCAGATTAGATTAGATTTATATAAAATCTAATTTAATCTCAATTTGAATTTGATAAATCTAAATCTAAATCTAAATTCATATCTGATATATCTAAATTCAATAAATTTGAATTTGAATTTGAATCAAAAATTATTTTCTAATCTACTTTTGAGTTTTATTGTTAAAAATAAAATAAATCATTATTTTTTTAAAAAAAAATTACCTTTATATTCAGAATAGCATTTTATTATTAATAAACAATAAAATTATTATTTTTTTAACAAATATCTACCTTTAATGTTTGAAATATTATTTTATTATTATAAAATAATAAAATTAGTATTTTTTAGTAAAATCTGTCTTTGGTTTTTAAGCAAATTATATTATTAAAAAAAAAAGAAAATTAATTTTTAATAGTAAAACTTTAAGTTAGATTATATAAGCCTTTGTAATAAAAAGGTAGGAAACAGCTGGAAAAAATCAAATTTATTTTTATATTTTAAATATGATTTTTAGGCTGAAATATGTTCAAATTTAACATTAACTAATTTTTATTTTTCTAACAGTTTCTTTTTTTTTTATTACAAAGGCCTCATATCATTAAAAAAAATAAGTTTTCTTATTTTTATAATAGTAAATTCTACTTTTGACTTTTATAATAAATTACATCATTATAAAATAAAAAACTTATCTTTTTAATAATAAATGCTGCTTTTAACTTTTAGGATAAATTATATTATTAAAAAAATAAGTTTTTCTTATTTTTTTAAAAATAAATATCACCTTTGACTTTTAAGACAAATTATATCATTAAAAAAAATAAGTTTTTCTTATTTTTTTTAATTGTATAGTCAAATCTCTATATAATAATACCACTATTTTGAAAAAAATATATTAGTATATCAATTTATTATTATATTATGAAAATTTTATGTACCAATATTATTATATTATATTGTAATAGAAGAAACAATTGCAAATCATCTAACAAAATAGATACCTGATTTTATTATGCTATAATACTATCAAATTTGCTAATTTTGACAGATATATAAAATGTGATAAATCTATATAATATATCAAATATATTATATATATCAGATATATAAGAAATAACAAATATATTATAAGTAAAAGTTATGTAAAGACATAGAAAATACTAGAACTTTCTTTTTATTAGCAATTAATTTATATTAATAATTAATTATAGAACTTTATATTTCTTTATTTTATTTATTTATATTATTGAATTTTTTATAAATAGGATAGCTATAGAACTTCATTAATAATAAGAATTTACTTTAATTTTATTAATAATAAGATATTTACTAAATATATTTGTATTAAAAATAAATACAATTGTAATAAATTCTTTATTTAATAAAATTTTAATTGTTATACCTATAATTATATTATCATCAGAAAGCATAATAGATATTTAGTTTCTTGTGATTTTATTGGTTGAAATATTTTTTTAAATATTATATAATTATTGATCAGCATATAATTTACCAAAAAAGAAAATCTAATTTTTTACTTATAAAAAATAAAATTATTAGCTTCTTTTTTAAAAAAATTCTTTAATTAATTAAAATAAAAGTATCTATTAAAAAAATTTATATTTTATAATAGTCATTAATAAATAAATACTAATAATAATCTATCTATTTAAAATTTAAAGATTATGATAAAAATGATTAAAATATTATTTAATTTAGGCTATAAAAACTAATATATAATATATCAAAATTAATATAATCAATAATTTAAATGTTTAGATAAAAAAGAAAGTGTAATATTGATATGTAAATATACTTTTTATAACAAATATTTTGCAAAATAAAATAATAAATGTAATTATTCTTTGAATTCTATAAAAAGGATGATGTCTTTAATGTAGGTTCCTATATAAAAAGATTAGAAAGAAATAATAATATGGGTGATATGTCAGTGTTAGAAAATTGGATAATTTTGGATAGTTTTGAATAGGTTTTGGATATAATTTCATATGTCCAAAATCTTGTTTAAAATTAAAAAGTGTGTCTAAAACCCATCACTGTGGTATACTATTAAAATTGAGGTACAAAACATAGTAAATCATATGATCTGTACTTCAATTTTAATAGTATACCACCCATATTAATAATAGTTTATTAGATAATAAATATTAAATAAAAAAATAAAAAAGAGGAAGAAAAAGAAAAAAAGAAAAAGTAATAAAAGAAAAAATATTGATAGACTTTAAAAATGCTTTAGAATTTAATAAAATATATTTAATATTCATATATTAATTAATAATACCTTAAATTCAGATTTCATTTAAGTTTCACTATGGTGAAAATCTCTCAAATCTTTTTTATCCAAATGTAAAAAAAAGAACAAATAATATATTAATGAAAAATAAATTGCATATTGATAAATTAGTTTTTGAAAAAATATTGCATCTTTTTTATTATTTTAAATTGATTAACATCAAATGTTATACAATATAAAAAACATTGCATTTGATTTTATCACCTTGTGATATAATGAATATTTATTATGCTCTTTCAAAGTTCTTCATAAAATTTTATCTTATGAATCTTAAAGTTAAATCTTTTATTAATCTTACATTAATACTAATTTTTAGTCATTTTTATCATAAGATAATAATATTGAAAAATATTAATATAAAAAAATTTAAAAATAAGCCAATTAAATTTCAATAATAAATATTTTAAGAAAAATGCTAATTTAAGTAATATTATGTAATAAATCAAATATTAATTATAATATATTAATATAATATATGATTCACATTTTATTCTCTTTTAATAAATATTTAAATATAATAATTGAGTTAGTTTTATTAGAGATAAAAGTATCATTGAATTTTACAAAATTGTATTAAAAATACATATTTTATATTTTATTACCTAGCCTCTAACTATTATTTCTATAAATTCTACTTTATTATCCTTATTATCCTTTAAATTGTAGGGTTTTGCAAGCAAATTTTCCTGTTTATTTACTATAAATTCTCTTCTGATTTATTTTTATAAATAATTAATATTTTTAAAAATTTTTTTTTAAATTAATTATATAAATATGTAATATATTATAATAAGTTTTATCTTTTAATTATATAATAAAA